>JASCQY010000173.1:6853355-6863355 GCA_030264315.1 Sardinella tawilis
TGATACCTATCGACAGCACTCGGCAGTCTCAGACAACAGAGATTCGGTTTGATTCACTCCGGAGAATTCCTTTAAGGGGGGACTATGGGACATAGGTAATGTACATGGCTAAAATACACTGGGTCAGATACACTAAACACAGTTTCAAGACCTTTTATTATCACATACAATATCATCCACATCAATAATAGTAATTGATAATACTACTATCAATTGCAGTTTCATACAGCCTATTTTCAGTCTTTATGGCAAAACATTTTCACATTTAACACGCTCCATGTCCAGCCTCCTTGGTCACACAGACGCATGCAGTATACCACTGATCCGGGATCAGTGTAAGCAGGGGCTTTACACTGCTGCTCCTGCTCCTTCTTTACACTGAGCGGCCACACGGTGGCGCTGTGGGCCCCAGTGGGAGAGTTACCGTAAGCATGCACCAGTCGCTTGGCCGCTCGGGTTACCTTGTCCCCTCGGTAGGGCTCGGGGAGGCGCCAGAAGAGCGTCTCCTTGGAGGGAGAGCCGGAGCCGGTGCTGGTGGCAGAACCGGATCCGGTTCGGGAGCCGGAGCCATGGTGCTCCGGGGAAGACTGGGCCAGTGGGGAAAAGGAGCGAGAGAAGCGAGAGAACGAGATAAAGAAAACAGACAGACAGAGAGAGAGAGAGAGAGAGAGATAAAGCAGGGCAGAGCACTCAAGCAGAGTAGACAATGAAAACCACCACAAGAGAAAGAGAGCGAGAGACTGAGAGTCCATTCTAGAACTGTCTAGACTGCACCGCGGGCTTTGGCAGACCTCTTGACAACACTCCCTCGGCTACGGCAGATGACCACACCATAAACGTATCGGAGGATCCGCTAAGGTAAGGTTACTTTAAAAGAGCCTCTGCATTTCAGAGCACTGGGTGGGGAGTAATATCTCACTAGAGCCACCTGACCTCTGCTTCACCCTCTGTGGACTCACAACAATGCGGCCAGACACCCATTGGGAGGAGTCACCCAAGTCACACTTTAACTGGGTTACATTACAGATTGTTCATTAACCTCACCTGTGTGTGTGTGTGTGTGTGTGTGTGTGTGTGTGTGTGTGTGTGTGTGTGCGTGTGTGTGTGTGTTTGTGTAAGTGTGTAAGTGTGATTGTGCGACCTGCAGGTTGTGTTGGTCTCAAGTGTTGAACAGTTAAACACTGACAAGCTTACTGAGTCACTCTCACACCCATAAGGTAACAAATGAATCACACTAAAACACCCTATACTGTAGCTTCAGGACTTAAACACACACACTCACCCACACACATACCCAAACACACACACTCACTCACTCTCTCTCTCATACATCCACACACACATACACACACACACACTCACACATAAAATAGCCTACACACTGTAAGATACTGCCACTGAATCACCCACACATAAACACATGCAGTCCCACTGTCCGTCTGATGGGAGATACTGTATCATCCTCATCTGAAGACCTTTTCAGTTGATGTGCTAATATAAACCCATCAGTCCCCAGTCACTACAGCACTGGCTGGGCATAGCATGGGCCAGGCTGTTGGGCTGAGTTGAGTACTCTACCTGTACTGGGTGCTTGGTATCGCGGAGGCGCCCGGCAGTGCCGGGGACGCCTACGGCGTTGGCCCCACGGCCAGAGGACAGACTGGAGGGATGGGCCCCCGAGCCTGGGGGGTGGGCATAGGAGGCAGAGCCTGGGGCTCCGCGCCTGGAGGAGGAGGAGGAGGAGGAGGAGGAGGAGGAGGAGGAAGAGGAGATGGAGGATGGAGGACGCGGGTGGCTGAAGTTGGAGAGGAGAGCCCAGATCTCATCTTCCTGCAGCTGCGCCTCATCTGACGGCCACTAGGGGGGCGTAGTAGACGCAGTGAGCCACAGGAGTCCTTTTTTTCTGTTCCTTCTTTTTAGGGGACTGGGGGGAGGGACGATTGCAAAGCATGCACAAAAAGGGAGCGGGGCTGCATGCGGCAGATCATGCTCTGGTCTGGAGTCAGACCAAGGTGTTATGACACAGGGGACGTCGACTGGAGAGGGGAGGGGGGTAGAATTAATAAAGCAAAACAATGTAGCAGGCTAACCCCCTCGAGGGCCTCTGACAACATTATTTGGCCATTGCTTTCTGATTGGTTAGTCTCTCTGTATTAACTTCAGTCCTGCTAGTGTTACAGTCCACCACAGACATGTGTCTGCAGTTCCAGAGGGCAAAAGAGTCATTAACTAGGCTGGGGGCGGGATGGGATGGGGGGTGGGGGGGGGTACTGATTCACTGGGAGAGAGAGCAATGAAAAGGTTAACTAGTTTAGTGGGAAAGCTGGGACTTTTTTTGTCATTGGGGGGAAAGCAGTCTTATTTTATTGTCATGGGGGGTGGGGAGGGAAAGTGGTCTCTGACATGGGAAAGCACCAGTGCTGCTACTGGAGCAGAGCCGTAAGCTGTTTACTGGAGAGGGAAGAGGAGTGCTGGGAATGTTTACTGTTAAACAAAACCACGAAAAAAAAATAGTTGTGTGGATGCTGCAGCTATTTAATGGGTAAGGTTAGGGTTCGTGGCCCAAAAAGAAACACATGCAAGTGTCGAAAACACAAAAAGGTCTTCAAAACATCAAACTATTTAGTTGTAGTTTGAGTGAGGCAATTGGCAATTTTCGAGGCTGTTTTGTGTTCAACAACAATCGCCATTTCTGTTAGGCATCACTTTGAAGTTTTAAAACATCCAGACCGCTGAAAAACGACTCAGCGCTGTTTGGACGTCTGCTATTTGTTTGGGTTAAGGCTTTCAACTCTGCTTGTGAGCATAGTGAGTACAGTCAGGGTCAGTGCAATTACCTCACAAGCAAACATTCAGACGCAAACGTTGCACGCACAACACACTCTTTTCTTTCTCTCTCATACACACACACATACACAAACACACACACACACACATGCTTGTTATCTAAACCTTTTACCTGTGGAGCTCGCTTCAGTCGAGCCAATTTTTTAGTTCCTCCCTAAAGAAAAAAGAGGCAAGTCGCGCAATCATGGTTACTGGCATTTCAAACACAAACATCTGCACTTCAGGCCGCTAATCCAACAGTGAAACTTGAAACGACGACTGATTGGAACTGCGTCAACTTCGACAAGAACATGTCCAGTCGCATATGCCTGCCCGGCCACGCCAAAGATCACAACCTCGTCGCCCTGAAAGCATTTAACCTAAACAATGAATCTCTGGGCAACTCAGGTCCGCTCTCAGACATACATACAGAGTCACTCATCCATGGGAGAAAGAGGGAAAGAAGAAAGCATTTCGAAGAGAAGAAGAGAGCAGGGGGAGACACATAGACAGAGCTTGAGGAGAGCAGGGAGAGGCCAGCGGACCCAGGGGACGTGATGGGCGTTGTCTGGAAGTTTTCCGGAAGTTTCCGGAAGTGTCTGAAGTGTGAGGTGAGGTGAGGTGAGGTGAGGTGAGGCTACCTTATCTCCCTTGTAGGCTCCAGGCAGCTGCCAATAGTGGGGCTCCTGGCTCAGGTGCTGGAAGTGGGTGTAGGAGAGCTGCGTGCCCTGGGTGGTCGGCTCTGTGCTCAAGCCACTGGTGATCACCGTGCTGCCCTGCCGGTTCACCAGCGAGAAGTCCTGGAAGTTCCTGCCAGTGAAGGTTGTGGACACCTAGCCAGACAGACAGAGAGGAGGGGGAGAGGGGGGGAGGCATTTTCAACTCATGTTTTCCCTGCATGGACCGGAGATTAGCCTCTGGATGTACAGTTTTTTTTTAAGAATCTCTTTTGTTTGAACCCTATCCCTCACTCCACTTTGTCTTACCACGTCTCTGTAGTAGTTGGAGCTGGTGCACTTCTGGACTACACCCATGCAGAAGCAGGACAGGCAGCCATCTTTGTTCTCGGGACTCAGGTGGAAGGTGTTGGGCTTGCAGCTGGAGCAATAGGGGCCCTCCACGTTCATCTGGAAAAAGCATATCAATGTGAGAGAGAGAAAAACGGGGATAGATCGGTAAATGACCAAAACCCCGGGTCCCTGGGTTGATATGAGAGGCACCTTAGCCTACTGTGCCGTGATTGGTCAATTGAGACAGACAGGAAGCAAATGGGACAGAGACAAGGGACTGGATGAGAAGTGACTGTAGATTAAGACATTCAGATGTCTTTCACACTTGCCTTGCAGACACAGGCGCCATTGTCAGTGCATCCTTCTCTTCCCCTCTCATCGCACTGGTAGCATCCTGTGACAGAGAAGATTCCCACACCATCAGACAGGACCAAAACGTTTGTTTCGAGGACACATAATTGAACATAATCGAACGAATCGCCTACCGCCATAGTTGCCTCGTGAACAGCTCCGTCCAGCCAGTGGATTTCCTTCGTACCCAGGTGCACAGCTGCAAAATACACGACAACTATAAACACGCTATCCCATTTTGATACTGACACTAATTACTAGTACTTCTAACAAGGAAGAGCATTTGGTCTGGCAGCAGTGGTGGGGGTGTCGAGCTCTTTTGAGTAGCTATAGTACATGACATGCTAACATTGAAAGCAGAGAGGGAAACCACTTCATGAATGAGACCGACATACAGTATAACACACACAGACAGAAATCCCAGTGGGTAACAGAAGCCATGTTTGCTCTGCATGAGGACAAAACCTGGCTTGCACACCAGCTTTTAAAATGTGCACTGTAAACAGAACCAGTTCATATCCATGTGGCAACGCTTTGTACACTCACAGACTCCAATGTCTTTTAAAAGACATCGAAATACCCCAAAATAAGCCAGGCCAAAGAAACGGCCGAACACTTCGGAGTGCTTTAATAATGTCTTCCAACAGGTTCATCTACAGTGCAACATGAATCACCCAGGAAACAACACAAATAGCCAAACTAAGAGTCAACCCACTGTCAATCGACAGAGATGGCCATGACTCACTCAACATGCTACACATGTTGAAACCATCCCCCTGCACTCACACTGTACACGAGCACCTTCCATCGCATACACACACACACACACACACACACACACACACACACACACACACACACACACACACACACACACACACACACCAAACAAGGGCATCTACACACTGCTAAAGAATAACAGTGGAAAAGATTTGAGGGGAAAGAAGCGGAGCTACAGCAACAGAGGAATGCTACAGAGGAGCTTTATCCACCAGGGAGGGACTTTAAGCTGAACAGCCTTAGCACACCCAAGCAGGCCTAGCCCCTACTCTCAGATCTGGTTTGGGTTCAGGGAGTCAAAGGTCAGGGGGTCGGAGGTTCTTTCGGTGATCCTGAGACTCTTACCTGCTCACTGGAAGCTCCAGAGAAGTCCAAAGAGTGGCCCACACAGCAGGGGGAAACTTCATAACTTTATGACTGGCCTTGGAACACTTTGTGTGCCTTTTATTTTATTAATTCTTTTTTGTGGATATACAGTTAACTAATCCATGACATAGCATTGCTAATGAATATGCATGGACATGGGCAACAAAGCAAAAGCCAGCAAACAAACAAAATGACTGAAAATAATGTGTGAGTGAATATAAATTAAGTATAAAATACAAATTCTATTTACAGAAAATAGATGGCTAAGAGTTTAAACAAACTCTATTTTGGAAATATGCACAGTCCAATAATGCAGTGAAATATTGCACTTGGAATGGTTGAGTTTACATAATTTTATGCGCGTAAAAGATGATTTTAATGAAGCTGAAATTAATATTACTTCTTAGCTACAAGGATAATCCTGTTGATTGTTTTACAGTTCTTCTACAATTAATTCTTTGACCTGTGACCGTATTTGACAAACACAGATTCAGAAGATTCAGCATGTAAACCCTTCCATATATCCAATACTATGTCTATCCATTGTCTCCAATCTTAGGACACTTGTATGCAAGTCCGTGTCCTTGAGGTAGTCTGTTACAATATCCAAAAACACTTACAACCTGTCCTGCAGCTACATAAAAACATATTATGGTTCAAGTAAAATATTATTTGTTGCTAAACATACAGCTTAATATTTGTAAACATACACGGACAGAGAACAGTCAAGAAAGGAAAATATAAAAGAATATGTTATAACAATACATCCAGTGTATGGTACTCACTTAATATTGACAAGGTTAAATAATTAAAATAATTTATGACTAGAATGTACAATTTTCTTTGAGCATTTCAAATCCTTTTAGGCATAGCAAGATTTCAACCAGGCAGTTTACATTAGGGATCATTTGGTGTACAAGATGGCTGTGACCTTTCATTTAAAAAAAAAAAAAAATGCCATTCTCTCCCAAAAGAGAAAATACCCCATGCATGTGTTGGGGATAAACCAAGTCCTTGACCATGATCCTCACTGACATTCACTTTTTTTTCTTTTTACCCATGTCCATGTCACTAGCCCTCCTGCTTACTATTATTGTACACACAGATCAGCAACATGAACAACAACGACAACAACAGAGCTCCTTCAATCTGAAACATGGCCAACAGTAGAAATTTTCTAATTTGCTATTTGATAGCACAATGGACTCTAAGACTGATGGTCAGCAAGTTCAGATCTCAGCAGTTGCCAGGGGTGACAAACAAACATTAAGCTCTTTTATTAAATTGGTCACAAGTGGCATTATTAGCTGTGTTCAGCCAGCTCAGAGTTGTGAACATCAACTACTGTTCCATGTGTGCAGCTGATAGTTGATGTATGGGTTGTGGACCTCTCTATCTGCAGTGGTAGCAGGTATAATTGTGTCATTTGGAGGAAGTGAAAATGGTACTGTTGCAAATACTGTAAATATCTAATCTGATATATAATTCTTAGCACTGATTGGTGTCTGAGTATCAATCTTTTATGACAACCCGACATAGTGTGGGACAGAAATCACCCTGACAAGCTGCGCATTAGGGTTATTAAATTAAGATACAGTACATAATTGACTTAAATATGGATGCTTTCATTGTTGTGGTACTGTATAAGTTGGCAAAGTGAAATTATATTCAAGTCCTCTAAAATGTTCTTTTGGAATGTCAAAGTTCACATCACCTAGTGGTTGGATAGCCTACTGTATGAAATCCCAATGGATAAGCTATGGATGTAGAGGTGGCGTTAGTTCATCACAGCACATAAAAGTCCTTGTTGTGCAAGATAAAACAAACAAACATACACTGACATTTATCTCAGTTTCATGTGTGTATGAAATTTAACTTCATGTTTATGTCACAAGAGCGACCAAGCCTCAATTATGACTCTGGGATGATCTTGATTGGGACAGCAAGTCTTCCCAGAACAATATGCAGCTCAGCATTTGAAGGCTCTCTCTTGTTGCTTCTATAATTTCCCTGAAGTATACTGAGCAGGTCCAAGGCACTAGACTGTGGCTGTGAATGCTGTCTGTTGTCAGGATTCAATTTCACCCTAGGATTTGAATCCCTCAGAGGATTGTATGAGGAAGATTTGGGGGGTGCTTTATATTTTGGCTCACTGTGGCCACTGTGGAGTGGACTATCCAACTGATAAGACTTAGTAGTATGGCCTTTGCCATTTTTATGGGAAGGTTTCCTGATAACTAGCTCTGTATGAACATTCGGAGGCTCCTTGCGTTCACTAGCTTTGTCATTTTCATTTGTCCTCTTAGAGTGCCGGCTGCCCTCTCGATTGGTCTGGGCTTTGGACTTAACAGCTGTTTGCTTCTGTCCCTTGGCTTGACTGGAGCCTCTGGATGCTGGCTGCTCCTCTGTCCTCTTTTGTTTAGCAGCTTTTGCTTTTGATGGAGGGTCTTTTTTACCTTGACTAGTGGATTTCACAGGTGGCTTGTGATTTTTCTGATTAGAAGTCCTGGTTGCGGGTTGATGTTCACTCTCAGCTCTGCTTGATGCTTTGGCTGCACTTTCTGGTTTAGATTGGCGAGGTGACTTGATATCTGACTTAGGGTCTTTCTTGGTTGGACTTTTTGCCACATCTGCTGATTTGTGCTTTATCTTACTCTGGCTGGAAAACTTGGAGATTGGTGGGTCTTTGCTGTCTTGGCTGGGAGGTTTGGCAGCTGATTGGTGCTGTTTCTTGCTTTGGGTTGGGGTTTTAGAAGGTGACTGGTCCTGTTTCTTGCTTTGGGTCGGAGAATCAATAACTGACCGGTGGCCTGTTTTGGTTTGGTTAGGTGGTTTGGCAACTGATTGATCTTGCTTCTTGTTTTGGTTGGGAGGTTTAGCAGATGGCGGGACCTCTTTTTTGCTTTGGCTTGGGGGTTTAGCAACTGATTGATGTTGTTTCTTATTTTGGCTTGGGGTTTTAGTAGATGAGGGGACCTCTTTTTGGCTTGAGGGTTTAGCCACTGATTGGTGTTGTTTCTTGCTTTGGTTAGGAGGTCTTGGAGATGAAGGGACTTCTATTTTGCTTTGGCTAGGCATCTCAATAACTGATCGGTGGCCCTTCTTGGCCTGGTTGGTAGGTTTGGCGGATGAAGGGACCTGTTTTTTGCTTTGGTTCAGCGGTTTGTCAGCTGGCTGTGTTTCTTTCTTGTGTTGGACAGGAGCCTTGGGTGAAGATTTGGGATTATTTTTGGCCTGACTGGGAGGCTTGGCTGCTGGCCTGTCTTCTATCTTGGCTTGTTTAGGATGGCTGTTTGCTGAGTTGTTCTTTTCCACTTTCAGAGGAGGCTTTTTCTTATGGGATGGGGGCTCAACTTGAAACCTTGTTACTGGTGGCTCTTTCCCTGGTGATTTTGCACTGCCAAGCTTGGTATTTTGGTCAGCTTGTGTATTGCTGGCATTATTATGGGCTTTCCCTGATGCGGCTCTGCGAGGAGAAGCTGGTTTTTGTTTATCAGTTTTTTGAGACTTTTGAGAGTCAACAGGTGTATGAATACTTTTGGTGGCTTGGGTCTTTCTTTTTGATGTTTGTGTGACATTTGAAGTTGACGGCTTTGACTGTCCTTTCTTTGAGTTGTTTCCAGTGCTATGATCTTTTCTGACGACAGGTGGAGCACTGTCTTCGCCCCTCTTCTGAGCCTTAGATCTTCCCTTTGGTCCTGAGGTTGTTGTGGGATTGGACCTCCTTGTAGCTGGTGTGGGTATGCTTTTAGGAACTCCCACTCTTGTCACAGAGGTGGGTAAGAGTACTCTGCTGAAAACTGTGGTTCTCCTGTGAGGTCTGGTCGTACCTATGGAGGTAGTGGTAAGGCTTGGGATGGCAGTACTTGGGGGCAGACCTCTGCCCTCCTCTGTGGAACGTGATATGTGCTTTGAGCGCTTGATCTTGTTGATCTCCTGTGCCAGGGCTGTGAATCCATCTATCAAAATTTCCAGTCTCCCCTCCAGACGATTCAGCCGGGCCTCCATGTTGGTGTAGTTCTTGGCCAGAACCTCCACTTTATCCTCCACCTCACCGATGTTCATCTGGTCCTGAATCTGCCCCAGTTGAAGGCTCAGCTGCTGCTGCTGGGCACCCAGAGCAACCAGACTCTCTTTCATGTCCAGCGTGTTTCCCTCCAGCATGAGCAGTCGCAGGTTGAAGCGGTCCAAGTAGTACCGGAGCAGGAAGTCCAGGTTTTTTTCTCGGGGCTGTCGACCTGGGGTGAATCGCGATGGGGCTCGTGTGAGACTAGAGGGGACTTGGGGTCGTCTTGTGACTGGGATCCGACGCCGTGGTGTAGACGCTGTGATGCGACTTGAGAGCCATTTGCGTGTGGGCTTAATTGTGACCTCTTCTATGCTGGTATAATGAGCACCACTTCCATCCACAATGCTCGCATTACTGAAGAAGACATCGTTACAGTTGCCAGGCAGGTAGCCCTCCAGGTAGAGGTCACCACAGGTGTCAGCAGTCCGACTGCTCCATTTCAAAATGGTAAGAGCCAAAAAAAAACATCAGAGGACGGCTCCTCAAAGCCTTCATAAAACGTTAACTTCCCCCTCCAGTCACCCAAATCTCTTTGCACTCAGATGGAGTGGCAAAGTTTAGTTAGCCCAGAGATATTTCACAAGTTCCTTGCCACCAT
>JASCQY010000173.1:6868355-6871953 GCA_030264315.1 Sardinella tawilis
ATGCCTCTCACACACAGCAGGCTTTCACAACGGCGATCCCCATTTATGACTAGTCCATATTTGTAACCTCAGACGCGAGCAGATGTATTTGTTTATTGATTTTCCAGCCATTGATTTGCGTGTGTGTGTGTGTGTGTGTGTGTGTGTGTGTGTGTGTGTGTGTGTGTGTGCATTTGGTCGGGCATACAGAGGAGACATTGAGGATGACAGCATAGTGATAAGATGGCTGTGATTGCTGAGTTAATTCCCTCAGACTAAACAAAGCCCATTTCCTCTGCGTGCGTGCCGTGATCACTCACAGTGACGGCCAGTCGCCCAATACCAGAGCTCCGAGACGGACTTCCTTATTCTGGTTGTATAACGTTCCTGCTGTGATAGGCAATTGAGTTCCCCTTCCGGACATATGCTGTCCCCACACAAACACACACACACACACACTCTCACACACACACACACTCTCTGTGTGTGCATGTGCTTCTTACTTCAGGGTTTAATATAGAGCACATCTCTGTCTGTATCGATCAATCTTTTCATCTGTTCATTATGGTGGCAGCCATGCAGCTGCCCGCTGAGGTCGACTCAAATGGAGTGATTCATTGCGGTCTTAAATCAAGTGTCGTTCAGTGTCACGCCTTATATTGGCTCCTCTGAGTCATTCAGGTAAAGCCAGGCTATTTTAGGGACACAGGAGACCAGAGTAAGACCATCAAAGCAGCAGACTGCTATACATTATGGATGGGTGTGGGCTTTTGGTATGGGAACGTGTGTGTGTGTGTGTGTGTGTGTGTGTGTGTGTGTGTGTGTGTTTATGCATGATGATGGAGAGAGTTATGGTGTAGCAGAGCCTTAACGTCTACCCAAGTCAAATTTCTTGGGTTTGTAAGGCTTGGCTAGCCTGATGTATCAGCCGCTTATTTCTCTTCGTTCCATATAGCATCTGAGCACGAACGATTTAGATTCGTTGGCTTCAACCAATCGCTACTGTTTGGCCGTGATGTATGGCACGCACTGGAATGCATCGTTTGAATTTGGACTCTTGATTTTGCTTTTAAATAAAGATCAGTATTATGTATTCTGTAATGACTTGGGTTGAAATGGGTTGGGGATGCCAATAGCAGAGTCAAGGAAGATCGTCAGAACAGCAGACGGCTACACAGTATTTGGTGTATTGGTTGTTTATACTGTATATGATTATGGATTGTTTTTCACAGCTTAGACTAAATGAAGACAAACGATTCTGGATGAATCCATAAGCCTTGTTTGTCAGAGGGCATCACCATGAAGGTTAAAGAGCGAAAGGTGGGTGGGGGGTGGAGGGTGTCGGAGGATGTGGGGCGAAGGACCGTTCGGAAGAGTCGTCCAGTAACGAGGTGCCAAATCAATGAGCCGTAAGGCAGTAAGTAAAACAGCCTTGGGTCCTGGAGACAGGGCTAGATTTGGCTTCCGTCTCTCTCAACTAATGAATAATGTAGCACTCTCTCAGAATGGAAGGGAGTGGAGGAGAGGAGAGGAGAGGAAGCTGTCGTTATTCCTCCTTGCTCACGCTGGTTCCTCTTCCCCCTTTCATTCTTTCTCCTTTCATCTGCAGGTTTAGAAAACACTTTGGCGTTCCAGTGTGTTTGAATTGTGAAGTTGCTTTGGCCAGTGCTGCGTTAGGTTGGCCTGGCCTATGCTGCCTCCTCCTGCTGGTTAGATGAGTGGAGTGTAGGGTTTAGACTCGTCTCTGCCCAAGCAGGGGGCTCTATTAAAAAAAAGAAAAAGAGGTGCTATTTTAAGAGCCAGCCAGCTGTGTGTGTCTGTGTGTGAGAGAGGGCGAGAGAGAGAGGGAGATTGAGCATCTCCCCTGTATCCTTCCTGAAAAATTTGTGTGCCACCAAGCGGCACGACTCCTCCATGACTCCTCGTGAAGCCCCAAGGGTCCCATCCCTCAATCAGCTTTCAATCAGCCCCCTGCTTTACGGCCCTGCTGTGTCAATTGTGTCTTCGGAGAAGAGGAGTATGAGAGAAGCCTGATGATCTCATCAAATCCATGATTTTTTTATTTTTTTTTTTTTTTTTTTTTTTTAAATGAGATTTTTATGACGTTTAACAAAACATTGTTAGCTGGATTTGACTTATTGGAAAGTACTGCCTGAACTCATTGTTAAGTTGGCGTAGTAACTGGGCCTATTTCACAGCAGCCATTTTTCCAAGGAGTTGCAGCGTAAGCACAGGTTGGATTGGATCCAATAAGGATCTGATTTAGTTTGAATCAGAATTCAAACTAAACACTGAATCAGAATCGTATTGGCCATCATTAACGACACCTCTTCTTACCCAGTGGCTCCTTGGAAAAATGGCTGTTGTGGTATAGGTCCCTTGGTATGGTAACTTGGCATGTTAACCTTAGTGTGACCCAACACTCCTACCAAAACAAATAGAAGCAAGAAGGTTGTGTGTGTTAGGGTGTTGCAACCTGCCCGCCAGTTTACGAAAGCACCTCGAGCACTCTTATGATGACACTGATAACAGTGTCAAAAAGCTCAAACTTTTGCCCCTCTCTTTTTTTATTCTGTTTTCAAACAGACAAGGACAAAATGATCACCTAAACCATTTATTCAGCACTCTCTGAACTCTGCACATTAGTTTTATTATGTCCCCAAAGGTGTGTGTGTGTGTGTGTGTGCGTGTGTGTGTGTGTGTGTGGTAATTATGAAGTAGTGCTGTAAGGGAAGGCATGTCGGGTGATCCGTATCCTCACCTTCTTCGGGGCAAATTAGCGATGCTAAGAGTAAACAGTGCTAATGATGGTCCCCATCGGTCTGATCTCAGACAGGGTGATTTGAGCACTGGATTCATTTGAGCATTGAGGTCATCACCCTCACAGGCCTCCCCTGACCGCTCCCTATGCCTCTTAACCTTAGCCAACCAACCCAATGCCATCTGGATCAACACATCCCTTGTAAAAGGATAAAACGTAGACTACTGGCATTATACTACTTGGAGTGTGTGTGTGTGTGTTTGGTCGGTCAGACAGTGTGGTGGTGTTCCATTGCGTGTGTGTGTAGTATCTGAGAGAGAAAATGTGATGTGTCTGTTCAGAGTGTGTGTGTGTGTGTGTGTGTGATGGCTAGCATCGCCAGGTGAAGGCCATCATTGCAATAAAGCTTGTGGATGAAGGACATCCTGGACCTCCAGGGGATGTAACCCCTCCCCCCACCGCTCACCCTTTACCCACGCTGGTGCCATACTGTGCCACACTGTGCCCAGGCAAGCTGCAGAGGCAGAGAGAGGGCTGTCAGCGCCATGTGGTGTCCTCACTGTCCTGACACTGACAGTTCAGCCCTGGCAGCTGTGTGTGTGTGTGTGTGTGTGTGTGTATGTGTGTGTATGTGTGTGTGTGTAGTGTCGTGTCGGAGAGAGAAAATGTGGTGCTATGTCTGTTCCACTTCAAAAGTGTGTGTGCGTGTGTCACAGTGGGTTAGATACTCTGGTTAGATCCAGTGAATGTTAACACAATTTTGTGTGTTTTTATTGTGTGTGTGTGTGTGTGTGTGTGTGTGTGTGAGAGAGAGAGAGAGAGAGAGAGTGAGAGTGAGAGAGAGAGAGGGAGGGACTG
>JASCQY010000173.1:6904601-6919909 GCA_030264315.1 Sardinella tawilis
GCAACTTCCATTGCAACTTTTCCCAAAACCTGCCGTGAAATCTGCCATTTTTGATCGCAACAATCACAAAAAAGGCCGGCGAAATCCTGGAGGGACTGGTAATTTAGACTGACTGTCTGTGTATTTTAGAATTGTCTCACTTTCTTTACCATTATATGTGTGTCCCAGGTGCAGTATGTGGATCTGGGTCAAGTGGAGAACATTCCGGCATGTCACGTGTATCCCATGGTGGTTTGTGAGGACGTACCCCAGCTGTGTCTGCCCCTCTGGCTCCACAGGGGCAAGCCGGTGTGTGTGTGTGTGTGTGTGTGTGTGTGAATGAGAAAGGATTGTTTAGGATGCATGTTTATCATTTCTTTTATTTCATTTTATTTATCATTTTTTTTCCAGTTTAGAAAATGGATGCTGCTTCCGAAGTCATTGACTAATAATGTTAAATGATCTCAGTATTTATCAACATAATCATGGTTATGATTTCTGGCATAGTTGAGCAGTCCTTGTACTGTCAGCATAATCAGGTGTGACATGCTTCTGTTTGTGTGCACAGATGAGGAAGAACATTTAGTTAAATAATGTCAATATTTACATAAGTAGTCATGCTTATGATTTCTGGTATATTGTCATAATTGTTGTGTGCACAGGTGGGAAAGGACTGGTATTTTGATGCTGTTGCTCTGATGAAGGAAGCTGTGCTTGGCCGACGTTTGGATGTTGAGATTACGGTAACAGTGCACACGAATGACCACATGGCCACAAAGCGAATGGTCCAAGCCCATTGTTGTTATCTATCTATCTATCTATCTATCTATCTATCTATCTATCTACAGTCTGTTTCTATGTGGTGCATGTTGTTGTGTTATTCATGCAGTTGACATAGTGTCTGTATGTTTGTTTATGTTTTTTGCTGTATTTGTCTTTGTTACCAGTGTCGCCTTTCTTTAGCCGAGGCGAGCTTAAAAAAGACAACAGTTTCAACGTGACTACCTTGTTTAAACAAAGGATAATATACACATACACATAAATTCTTATTATTCTTATTACTGGCTCTTGCACTACCAACTATCTACCTCACAGTACACTATTTTTTTCTTTTTTTTGGTAGTATTAGTTTTGGTACTAGTAAAAGCATAAGCTTTTTGCATTTTATTTATTACTTGTCCTAAACGGTATGTCTGCTGTGCCTGTGCACTTTACTATTGTCTTGTCCTGTCCTGATACTTGTCTGCATGGGATAGTGAGAAACGCAATTTAATGCAGACCTAAGCTTACCTAAAGACACACATTTGAATAGTGGCATATTCAGTGTGTAATTATTTGGATCAGATGCTTTTGCAAACTCAGATCCACACGTTGCTCACAAAACTAAATGTTCTCTTTCCCTTCCTCCCTTCAGAGCCTTCCAGCAGAACCCCGGGGGTGTGTTCCCGTGGAGATCTATTTGGATGAGATGCCCCTGAGTAGGATCCTGGCACACCACCACCCCACCTGCATCAAAATGTCCGCCGTGGACTTTGAGGTGTGGAAGCAGTTCGCACACTCTTCTGGTCTACATCCATACTTTACCAAGAGACAGATATTGTGTGTGTGCGTGTGTGCGCGCAGTTCACACACTTTTTCAGTCTACATCCATACTTAACCAAGAGGCCAAAAGAGTGGAATCTGATTACCCAATTTGGCAATTACAATACAGCAATTAATATTGGTGTGCATGTGTGTGTGTGTGTGTGTGTGTGTGTGTGTGTGTGTGTAGGAACAGGTAATAAGTCCACTGGTTGATCTTGATGACTGGAACTTGGACACTAAGGTAGGATATGGAGAGGTAGGATGGGAGAGGCTTGTACTGTGTGTTTATGTTTTTGTGTAATTATTCCCATTATCTTAGCCATAAGTCCCAACTTGCCTACCTTTGGGGCGACATAACTGTATGTGTGTACTGTGTCATACAGTATATCTGTGTTGTTCAATGCCATTTCATTGTGTATGTGTGTATGTGTGTGCTGCAGGGTCTGTTGAATCACCCTCCATTGCTGGGCACTTATGCTGATCCTCCTCTGCCCAAACTTGGCAAACGCATCCCGGTGAAAATCAAACATCTTTGTACTCCCAACAAGGTATTCACTATCTCCCAAAGAGACCAAACAGCTCAACCAATCAGCTTGACCATCACTCATTACACATACTGCACTGTGTGTGTGTGTGTTTGTGTGTGTGTGTCTCCAGGTCTACCTGAACATGAGGCATGAGGAAGATAGTGATGTGTCCCTGGAGGAAGTGCTGGAGTGTGTGAATGCCGACATGATCTCACTGTGTCCTCTCGCTGACTTCCCCATCGGTACAAACACACACTTTGTGCTTACACTCACTAACACCATTACACACCTACGCCACACCACTAGGTGTCAGTATCGGCAGGGCTTCTTAAGGTATATGTCATAAGGTATATGTCATGTTATGTTATGTTTGATTTTCACTCCATTTGGCAACCAAACCGTTCTCCAGGGGGTCCATGCCTGGCTGAGTACAGTGATGGTAGATTCTACAGAGCTGAGCTGACAGGCTTTGAATGCATCAGTCCTGAGATAAAGATGCACATCAGACACGTGGACTTTGGCTCAGATGACACCTTACCCATACACAAGTAAGAGTGATCAACATAAACATACTTATTGAACATACAGATGGCATCTTACCCATACAACTAAGAGTGTATAATAACTATTACCAGCAGATTTATACGCCATACACCTAAATCAGTAAATCAAGTTTATCTTACACACATTTATGTGAGCGTGTGTGTGTGTGTGTTCCTGCAGGCTGCGCTGTCTCCCAGAGTGCCTGCTTGATTTCCCTCGTCAGGCGGTGTATGTGCGTCTGGGTGGTTTCCAGCCGCCCCGTCACTGTTCCGAGACCAAGCGGCTCCCTTACGCCCCCGAGTGGAGTGTTAAAGCGCTGCTGGAAATGATGAATCTCCTGCAGCAGAAAGGGGTCTTCCGGGCCTTAGTAGTAGTGAGTCTCCCTCTCCCAGTTAAAACGGCTAGTGTGCAACTCATACAGTACACACTTTCATGCCGTGTATAAATAGCTTTTTTGGTCCATGAAGGCCTTTAGCCAATAGAACAGAGTAGAAGAGAAAATACTATGCTATGGCTGTATTGCCATAAGGCAAGGTGAATGTTAATATGACAGTTTGTAGTATAACTCCTCTGCCTATGCATATACAGTATATTCCTATTTCTCTAATGTAGTGTGATTATCGCCTGACTGAGAAAGCCACTGCAGGTTTGTTTGTTTTTTTATTTTTTTTTAATAATGTGCATGTGTTTTCAGACTGCGGGAGAAGAAACTGTTGCCTACCTCTACAGTCCTGACGGGACTTTGGTGCACCATTCTCTGGTGAAGAGGGGCCTCGCCGACTACCTCACCGAGTCGCCAACACCCACCGCCCTTACATTTGGCTCTCGCACTTAAGCATATAATCACAGTTGTCAAGTTACTTCACTTAAGTGAAGCTGTTGAGTTAGCTTCTCTTATTTGTTTAGTTTTGTTTGTTTTCAGGTTTAATCAGGGAGCTTAAATAAGAAAGCAGCACTTTTGTATTTGTTTTATTATTTTCTACAAGAGGTTTTATTTTTTTATTTGAATGTTGAATAATCAAGTCTTGAAACTTGAACTTAAGAGTTCTCTCAGAGTGAAAGGGCAGAAGCAATTGCGTAAGCTGCTGAGTTGATGTTTTCTGTTGTGGATATGCCCTTTGGGAGTTGTAGGTTTTGTAATAAACCTAATTGCATTCACTATTTTGTAATTGTGGTCTTTCTTCAGAGAGATTTCCTTACATGGTGCTCTTTCAGTTTTGATGTCTAGTTGTATAAACAGTGGAAGTAAATGCATGGAGGTCAGTTGTCTAATAAAACCCACACCCACACAAGGAATGAACAATGTCCGACAGCTTAAAATCAGTGTCTTAATACTTTTTTTTAAATTCTGGAGCATTTCCATCCATAGCCCTGTTTGAGATTGAGTGCCATCAATAACATTTTTTTATGAAATTTGGTGCAGCATGAACCTGAATAGAGAACCAAATTCAATGTTAAAGGTAGGGTAGGAGTAGCCTGGGAATTCCCATGCTGCCTTATACGCTCGTTCCGAACTGCACGGCAGCCTGGAGACCATGACCAAAATTTTCGCATGAATTTGGGAACCAATCACACAACGGGGAGAGATGGCAAGAAGATGCATGTACTTTTGGACAAACGAAACCTGAAATCCCGTACGAGAAAATGTATAGGTGGTCCCCAGACTAAATCTCACTTTAGGCTGGTGTTAGCCAGGCTAGGGTAGGAGGTCCTGGAAGAAAACAGTTTTGAAAACATGTTTTGAAAATGCACAATTCAAAAGTCCAAACCCCTTCCTGCAGACTTCCCCAGAGTACAGGAACAAGCACAGAGTGGGGAGGGACAAATGGCAGTTGAGTTTGATAAACATGTCATCATTCAATAATTTCGCTGGGCCAGTTAAAATGATTGGATGGTGTTTTATCAGTCCTAGCCATTCCACAGGTGACTGAATTTAGAGCATTTAAATAATTGGGTGTATCAAGGTGTGAAGGGGACTTTAAGCAACATAGTAAAAGTACTCCTGGGAAAGACCTTCCATCTTAACTTTTCAGGCAAGAAAAATGAAACTTACTGTTTTTCTATCTATGTCTTACCAAACTGTAGGTCTTTTTCCTCCAATAGTAGTCACTTTGAACTCGAGGACTGAGTATTAAAATGCTCTGGAGTTTTCCTTTAACACAGACACAATCTGACAAGTAGTTCCATGCTACAAGATAATTGTTGCAATTTTAGAGTGGCTTTACCACGGTGGTGTGTGGTTCCCCTCTAGACGTTTGGGGACAAGCAAATCAACATTCATATGCCGATATGGTAGTAATCACATTTTGCCTTGGGCTTCAAACAAAACAGATTAAGCTGTTTGTGACTTTTTAAATCTTTTGAACTTTACCAGAGGCTTAAGATGATTCAAATGACAGGCAACATCATTACTATACAGCCCGTCCAGTCACTTGTTGCACTCATCCCTCTCTGACCAGTAGATGGGGCAAGAGAGCTGTTAATGCTTCATTAAACCATGTACCCAAAACCATTTCTTTAAAACTCAAGACCAAATCACAATATCAATAGAAAGATGAATGTTGCAACAGCCAGCTGTCAAACCAAGTCTAGTAATATATTCCAAGATGTCTGAAAACGTGTAGTTCAAAAAACAAGATTTATTTGTTGCAGGATGGAAAGAATGGGAATAGCTGTTCACAGCAAAGTCAACCTAACCACTGTGTTTTTAGTAGGCCTTACTTATGAATATTTGTTATATGGAGTCAACCTGACTTCTAACACTTAGGCTACAGTGTAAACATTTCAGGCCAGAATTAATGATTTGCATTCCGCTATTCCTGTGAAACTCTGGGTTTTGCTTGGGAAACAACATATTTTATGTCACCACATACGTTGTAAGTAGTCATTAGCGGATCAGTGCCTCTATCCTATTGTTGCCTGGATGGTTTGTGGTTCCTTTTTGACAGACATTCATTTACTAGTAGCCTATGTTAGTAATTAAATGATGCCTTGGTTGAGCTATAAATGGAAAAGTACATTGGTTGTAACCTTTTAAATCTTGAATTTACGAACCTGTAACACAGATGTTGCTCACTTACTGATGTTGTTGAGGTTTATGTGTTTGGAAATTTTGACGGGCATGGGTTTTTTTTTCATTGGTAGAACATTAGACAACCAACTCTCCCTCGGCACTGAATTCAAGCCACAGTACACTGTGAGCTCAGTGAAGCATAGTGGCAGGAAAATATAATTTTTCATGTTAATGTTCTTTGTTTCCTCTGCAAAAAAAGAAAAGTTAATTATAATGGTTAGATAGAAATTCAATATGTAATTCTTCCACTGCATTTGAGATGTGTGAAATTATTTTTACAAAGATTTTATTTCCTCTTTATACTTTTGAAACACAAGTGTGGGTTCCTCTGTGCTGTGAATGCAACATTCATGGTGTCACAAACGAGAAGATGCTATCATAGAAATTGAAACCCTTACAGTGACATGTCTCCCTCACTGGTAGAAAAGCATGCACATTATCAGGTTGGGTTGCACATTTGTTGCCTCAACATGTCTAGTGAACACAGCAGGGGATCACGTATCTGTTATGGCATCACTGTGATGTAGGCCAAGAGAACAGGATGAAAGCACACTGAACTATTTAACTGGATTTGAACTAACGAGTAGCCTAGTGTGTTTGAAGCCTCTGGCAGCTGAGTGCTTGATGCTGTGGTTTGGCTCTGCTGTGCATGCATACTCATCCACGCTCTTGGTTGAATATTTATTGAATGAAAAGAATAAAAATCCCTCAGCTCTTATGATATTATCCATCTATTAAACATGAGAGATTTGAGTGGATGGTGTGTGTGGGTGCTCTATCTCAGATTACTGAAGTGAATCAGATATTTGTTTTCAGGATGACTCTTGAGTTGATACTTATTCTAATGTTTTTCACCCAGCATTTTGCAGACAAGTCCTCCAGTTGGGTCTTTGGCCTAGTAATTCCTCTCTGACAATTTCTCTGCATATAGACAGCTCAACACCAAACACAGCTACACAAGAGGTATCAAGAGAAGATTGCCCCTAATTTAGGCTACATTCATTGAGTAGTAGGCTAAATGTGTAGCTCTGATGGGCACAGCAAGCTGCCCACTGCTCTGAGATAGTTTGTGCATTCATTCGCTATGTGTTGTTCACTGTCTGTTGTGTGCATATACTGTGCGTCTGCGTGTGTCTGTATATTTGTGTGTGTGTGTGTGTGTGTGTGTGTGTGTGTGTCACTAGTTCACGAATGGGATGAATGCAAACACCAAATTTCCTTCACAGTATCAAAAGTGTTTTATACTTTGTTAATTTTTCCCTTCCAGAAATGAACCCTCGCAGTCCCTGTATGTTCATGCCTGGCTTTGCAGAGCCTTATACATGTAGGATGGCTGACACTACCCTCCTCTGTATCCTTAGATTGAAGACACTGTGGGGCAGAACAAACACAACAAATTCCACAGGGTGATGCTAGAGACTGATGCCATGACGCATTATGATGTTTCACCAAGATCAACATGCTATAATCAAGGGCTGTCAAGGCCATTTTGTGTAATCTTACCTCCCACTATTCCAGATGACCAGCAACTGCTGTCAGGACTCTGGACTGGTAGGATCTACACAGCCCCCCAGACATGCCAGAACATCAGCTCTCTGTCATATTCTGTTCATGGAGCATAAGCTGTTCATGGAATCCCACTTATTCTGGGGGAAAGGATTAAAGGTTTATGCACTGAATGTGTAAATAATCTTATCTACAAACTATTCTCATGTCCTCTTCCCAAATGACTTACAAAAAATATCAGCACTTGGTAGAAGTGTTGTGACTTGGAATGGAGGCTACATGATTCCCTGAATATTTAGCTTGCATAACCCCCGTCAAAACCACTTTGATCTGCAACATCAATAGTGCACTGTCCAAATTCATAGGCTTGTGAGAGTATTATGCAATCCAAAGTAGGCCATGAGTCAAGTAAATGAAGGATCACTGTTAATAGCTCAGGCTCTGCTTCATATAGTCCCTCCACATGAACTTCATAACATTTAATATCTGAGGTTACCCTTTGCTTCACATGGAACAGGAGGCTGCCGAAGCACTTGCCTTGGTCATGTTCTATAATTACTCAATGAGTGTGGTGCCCAGGGTAAGGAGCTTGATATGAGAGGCCTAAGAATTAGCCCATCATCATTAGTATGTAATTACAGGTCATATGATAATACGCATGGTGTTACCCGTATTTCAGGGGCTGTTTCATTTCTAATATGGTTCATAATTGCACCGGTGCGCAACAGGGTGTCCGGCGCCAGTGTTGGGCAAGCTACTCCGAAAATGTGGTAAACTAAGCTACCAGACATCAGATGAAGCTTCACTACATCAAAGCTAAATCAAAGCAGAAGTAGTCTAACTACTTGTGAAGCCTCTTTTTGATGTAGGCTACAAAAAGCCCTATAAATAAACAAAATGGTCCAACCTTCTGCCCAAGATTATATTAGTGATCAAACTAACAGGTCTCTCAATGGTCATACAATAATAACTGACCAATGGTAAGTAATTGTACATTTAAAATACAATGTTGTATTATTTCATATTTGGGTGTTATTTCCATAGAAGTATACTCAGAAGCGGCATTGGGCTATGGAACGTATACGTTTACAGTATAATTCTATGGTTATTTCCACATTCCCAGAATAATGTGTGCGTGTTTTCCTTAATTTACCTCTATGTATGTGCTTTATTGGGACCTGAATAAAGATGTAGTAATTATATGTAGTTTCGCTACTTGTAGTGAAGCTACTGCCCAACATTGCGTCATCTGTAAATCAGGCTTTTGAAATTAAATAAGAAGCTAATGAAATTAAATATTCGCATCATCGTAGGGTACCAGATCATCAGGAAAATGAATGTAGAAGCATAATGGTGGGGTGGCGGTAGAGATCTACGAGTGATGCAGGAGCTTCCAGACACATATTCGTCACAGAGACAGCAGAGCGGCTATCTGGGCGGAGTAAAAAAATCAGTCTTCCCAACGAGCAGTCCGATTCTAGTCGCGAATGAGCATTGACGACCAAGGCGAGTAGAACACACAGCGTGCTGGAAACTGCAGGAACGGTGGCATTGCTTTGATGAGGAAACAACTCTGAGTGCAACGGGAATACGAACTGTGTTCGTCTTTCATCCGTTTTTGTTTTACAAAGCCATTCGCGAGTCGTGTGCCGTTCCACAAAACAGGCTACGCCTAACTTCTTTCCTTGAAAGAGGATTTTCGTTTCTTTTTAAAATCGTCTTTAAAGCGGAATGAATGACAAAGACAAAGGTTGATACTAGTTCGCCCTCTCATTTTGTCTCGCCCAAGGAGAAGAGGCTTAGACACAAAATGGAAAGCGGGAACGAGAGCGGCGGCGGTGGGCAGTCGCAAGCCCTCAAGCCGCACCAGTTCGAGCAGCAGCCGGTGGTGCAGCCGCCACAAGTGAACGAGAAAAAGAAAGTCAATCGGGCTCCTTCTCCGGCTAGACCGAAAGATGTTCCTGGCTGGTCCCTCACTAAAATAAGAGGAGGTATTGGTACGCCAACGCTAAGTGTGAAACCAGGTTCAATACACATAGGAAGCCGGGTATCCAGACGTAGCCCGGCGAGTGGTAAAGACATGAAGTCGGAGAAAGGGAAGATTCCGGGGAAATCCATGCTCTCCGTCGCCGGTGCTCCAAAGATCAGCGGCAAAGCTGCTAAAGTCGGTCGAAGGAAAATTTCGGATGCTAGTAACGCCTCAGACGACTTGAGCAAAGATTCGGGTTGCGCCCCTGGAAAGCTTTCTCCCACAGACAGTAGCTCAGAGCTCTCCGATTGCGCTTCGGAGGAAAATAAACTTTCCACGGATGCACTGAGTAGTGATACAGAATCCAGCAGTCGAGGTGGGGCAGCGGACAGCGAAAAATCTGGAAAGGACCACATTTTGGGGCGGCCAGGGAAACTTGGTCGGGGGGATGATGCAAAGACACCCATGGAAAAGGACCGTCTCTCCATTGGCATGGAGACCGGAGAAGGTAGCATCTCTCCTGGTGATGAGAGGTCTGTTACCTCCTTCGACAGCCGGATGCTTGCCAGTACATCACTGGCATTTTCTGACCTGACAGAAGAGTTCATCGACGGCACTCATGAGGAATTTATCAGAGAAATCGAAGAACTTCGCTCAGAAAACGACTATTTAAAAGTAAGAATCGTTAAAATGATGTTTTCATCTTGCGACCCATCTAAAATGCGTTATCACAATAACGCATGTTTTCACATGGTCAGCATTATGATGGCCAATTGCTTTCTTGCATTGCTTGATACACATTTGTCATCTGTTTTGATAACTCGCTTAAGCCCACCTTTCTTTTTCATGTTTGTTGATCTGTCAACAAGCTTATCGGATGCAGACTTTGTATAAAATGATTACAAGATATTCTGAGTGATACTTAATAAGTCAGGAATGTGCTGAAATTTAGCATTAATTTTCCGTGCGTCGTAGACGTGCAGGTATTAATATAGCCCAGCTCGTGGCGGGAGGCGACTGTTTTTCCTTTGCGCTCCTCCCTCCGAGATGTGGATTAAGCTATGGAGAGAGGCACAGCTAAGTGGCTTGACTAATTGCTTTGTATTAAGACTATATAGAAATTGGCACATGCCATAATGGCCAGTCATATCTAACCATAGGTGGTCCTAGTAATGACCTCTGGGATCACATCTGACAAAAATGATGCTTTGTTGGTTTCTCTCACACATTACATGCAACTGCATTGTAAGGTATCCAAAACTGTCTGGTTTCATTGGCATGGGCAACTGATAATTATCCATTATTAACTGGAAGATCAGCTTATGTCTCAGCGTGGGGCGTGTCTGTTTTCAACGCTATTGCAATATGCCAAATACTCTCGCATATCAGAACTGTGATGACGGGCAAAAAACATTAACCGTCTCACACATAGCCCTCTAATGATAACCATTCACATCCCCTGGTAACGACATTAGAGATCTCATTTGGAAATATTTGATTAATTACTGCTCCGATAACAGATAAAAACCAGGTCATGGCCCACATGAACCTATACATCCTTGGCTTATCCTCTGCACGCTCACCTAAATAATGCAGCTGTTTTGCCGGGGCTCCTCGTGCTGTGCAGATGCTGCTGCAGTCCAGCGCACCCGCGCCCACCTCGCCACTCCATTGTTTATACGCGCGCGCAGCACGTGACGCTCTCTGCAGTGGGTGACCCACATTCGAGGGAACAGTGACAGCACGCGGTAGCCCATCGCATTTTTTAGACGGCGAGGTAGAGGTTATATTTACGCACCGCTCATCCTCGTCGTATTCATAAATACTTAATTTGGCGTATTACTACGAGTGTGTTTCCAGGTTGGTCGGATTTCAGACGCTTCCCTTAATAGTATGTTTAAAGGCAGCGGAGCATTGGCATAATACCTGACAACCGTGGATTTAATGGAGATGTATTTTCCATTTTCAGTTTGGTGCATCTTATAGTAGCCTAATGGTTCAGAGGCAGAGCTCATCATGAAAACAGTAACTCGACATCAGATTCAACTCTAGCGTCAGTGACAGCACAATTAAATTCAAATCTCCTTCGTCTGCCTTTTATTGACTATTCAATTTATGACTTACTCAAGCATGCTTACGTTATAATTAAAATAAGCGACGAGTGTTGTCCCCAGAAAGAATATGTCGATGCCAATGACAAGTGAAGTGATACATAATTACAATCTGCTGACGAGCCTTAAAGAACAAAACTGATGGGCTTAGCAATAATTACAGCCTCTTAGTGTGAACTTGCTACAGTATGTTCAGGTTCTTTCCCAGTCCTCAGTGATGGCTCATGGTTAATTAGGGTCTTCATGATGCAGATGATAAAGATGTCATTACCACTAATGCCATGTTTGTGCTGATGACCCAATCTCACCTGTCACCTGTCTGAGAACCCAGTGTTTCAGAAAGAGTCAGCTCTAGGTGTTTGAAGTATTAAGCACATGTGGGGATGCGAGCAACATAACATACTGTAATATGCAGTAGATAATTGGTCATTGCTGAACCATGCGTTTTCCCCTCGGAGTACAGAATCTTTACATTTGTTTATGTTTGAGACATAGAGTTTGGATGTTTTGGTTCTTTGCTAATGATGCAAGAGTTTGTAAACATAGAAAATTCTGTAAGGATTGTTGCCTCCACCCTTGGAAAATCCCTTGTGACTGCCTTCTTACTGCCTGTCTTTGTGCTGTGCTATTTGGCAAGCTCCCTTCTCTTAAGCGAGTTAGGGATCTTTAATAGGATGATGTCAAGGAAAGGTAGCATGCCAACAGATATGCAATTCTCCAAGCATCTATTGTGCACAATAGAAACACCTCTCTTCAGCCATGTGGGAGACATATTGCCACATTTGCCAGTAACAAATAATTGACAGAACACAACACACAATTGCTCATGTTGGTCTCATGATGAGATTTACACATTGCAGATGTTTGTGTGTGTGTGTGGTGTAGGTGTTGTTTATTGTTTTTCATTTAACCTTTATTTATCAAGGAAGGTCCCGTTGAGATTTTACATCTCTTCTTCTAGGGAGTCCTGATCCTGGTTTTCTATGCCAATGACTATATTTCACCTCTGAAAACATTTAAATCCTCTGCACAGATTAAATGTGATTGGTGAATTCAAAGAAAGAATTCCGATAATATGTGTCGGTCTCAAAGGTGCGCTTTCCGTGTGGTGTTTCCCGCAGGATGAGATTGAGGAGCTGCGCTCGGAGATGCTGGAGATGCGGGACATGTACATGGAGGAGGATGTCTACCAGCTGCAGGACCTCCGGCAGCAGCTGGACCAGGCCAACAAGACCTGTCGCATCCTGCAGTACCGCCTGCGGAAGGCCGAGAGACGCAGCCTGCGCGTGGCCCAGACCGGGCAGGTGGACGGAGAGCTCATCCGCACCCTGGAGCAGGACGTGAAGGTGAGAAAGAGAGAGACAGTGAGAAACAGAGAGAGAGAGAGAGAGAGAGAGAGCAAGAGAGACAGGGAGAGAGAGAGCAGGAAGGAGATCATGGCTGAATCCCCTAAGCCCCTAAGTCCTAGGTCCTTGACCCTTAAAGACTTGTCATGAATAAACCTCATCAAGAACTGGCATGAATCAAGTCCATGATTGGCTGACTCATGTCAGTTGAGGCTATAAGAGTTCAAGGATTGAACCTGTCTGTGCTTGAATGGGAAATAGACAAAGGATGAACAGAAGATAGACAAAAAAAGAAAGGCAAAGATGTGAGTTGAAAAAGCCTATAATTATTGTCATGATGTTGCATGTTTTTGTGTCAAAGCTGTTCAAAGCTGTTCCTGTATTTCTGAATGTTGGGCTATCGCTGAACAGACTGTACAATGAGGGAAAAAAAAATCATACACCAACCACTATGCAGTTCCAGTTTTATCGGTTTATCCTGCTGCTTTGCATAGTGGTTTTGCATATCTTCTGGAGCCACCTGATATAGAAGCACCACCGACTGACATCATTGCCAGTCTGTGCTGATTGCACTGGGATAGGGATCAACTATCTCAAAGAGTGATGAGATCAACTCCCCAAAAAGTGGGGCAAATCGGAAAGAGGACAAAAGTTGAGAATGTACACCCCAGCATGTCAGCTTTTAGTAACACGTACACACACACATATACACACACACACACACACAAAGAAAGTAGTCAGCTTCTCCTACAGACTGGGGGACCCTTCTAAACACTGTGCCTTTCAACTCAGTGGCTTCAAGAGGACTGTTGCAGGTCATGAATTTGCAAAGTTTTGTCAGAGTGTTCACACAGCCTCGCTACACAATGGTGTCTTTCTCGTGTCTCTCTCCCCCCCCTCCATGCTCTCGGGAAGGGAACTCAATGATGTCATCCCCCTAGAGCCGCGTCCTCCGCAAAGATGTCTGAACTGCACACAGTGTCAAATGGGGGGTGGAGAGAGAGAGAGAGAGAGAGAGAGAGAGAGAGAGAGAGACATCCTGTCTTTCCAAAATGCTAACAATTAGCCTCCGTGTGGCCGAGCTGGCCAAGCTAGCTCCTCAGGCTAAAACAGATTAAACCTCCTCTTAACAGACTTTTAGTTCTTCAGGATATACAGGCTACTATTTGCATAAATCCTCAGCAGTAGCCCTAATCACTTATAGATTTAGGGTCAGCTAGTCACCCAGGCCTGTAACACAGGAGGTTTTAAAGACTCCAGTCACATCCTCAAGGGGAAACTACCCTAGTCAAATTCTTGGTCTGGAAGCACGAGCCGACGAAACACTCGGCCAGTTGTTTATCCAGCGCCACACACACACACACACACACACACACACACACACACTGCAGACAGAAGGGGGGTCAGGTTTCTCTGGCCTCTTCTCTCTCTCTCTCCTAGTGGCAGCCCAGAGGGAGCTGTGCGTAGGCCATATAGGAGTCACCGCACCACTGGGGTCTCTGCCACGGCAGACCAGACCAGACCAGACGAGCCCAGACCAGGCTGCATGGGCTGGGCTGTGGAGCACAACGGAGCAGGGGCCTTTCACTCCACTCGCATTGAGGTTAACCAAGCACACCAAGCCCAGTGCGCCGCTCTCATTCCAAGGGCTGTCTTGTCTCGCACCGACCTGCTTTGGAGACAGCGGTCGTCTCCGCCGAGATGACACGACACATCCATAGCCAGCTCCTGACTGCTTTTCCACAAGATCAAATTGGACAGGGAGGAAAGAGAGTGTGTGTGTGTATCTCTTGTGTGGTTTGACACGCTTGAAAACTCATTAACGAGAATGTGCTGAGTTTTTCTTTTGCTCCTGGGGTCTCTTTTGTACTGTTTTTTTTTCCTTTGGTCTGTTTAGTGGATAAATTGGTGTGTAGTGTACTATATGGCTGTGGTCATACTTACATTGTTGTCCAATTAAATTGCCTGTGGATGTCAGATGTGCTTACCCTTGGTGTGTGTGTGTGAGTGTGTGTGTGTGTGTGTGTGTGTGTGTGTTTGGGGGGAGGGGGGAACTGTTTAGTTTCCCTGAGTCAGACAGCAATAGTTCCCATGCTCTTTTACATCCTGTGTGACAGAATCTCTCTCTCTCTCTCTCTCTCTCTCTCTCTCCCCCCACCCTCCCCCTCCTACTCTCTCAACTCCTCAGCTCAGTTTGGTTTAAAGTTGCCTTATTTGCAAGACGGTTTAGACACAGTTCAGCCAAAGCACAGAGACCAACAAAACTTTTCAATGGCATAGGTATATATATTGAAAAGTAATCTCACACAGGTGACATTTACTATACTGTAAGTAACATATACTGTACATTTGGAACTACATTGGATAATAGTAGTCTCTCTATCTCTGTCTCCTTCCGTCATGACTGGATGGGGCGTGTGAGGAGAGATGATGATTGTGGGGGAAGGGGAAGGGGGGGTGGAGGACTAGGTGTTGCCTGACTGGGATCCTTGTGTCACTTCCTGCCCTGAATTGCACTGTCCTCATTTTCCATGCCCATAAAAAGCACATCTGGGTCTTGGGGGAGGACAGGAGATGGTGATTCGATGGAGACTGTGTGTGTGTGTGTGTTAGTGTGTGTGTGTGTGTGTTAGTGTGTGTGTGTGTGTGTGTGTGTGTGTGTGTGTGTGT
>JASCQY010000173.1:6944362-6954362 GCA_030264315.1 Sardinella tawilis
TGTGTGTGTGTGTGTGTGTGTGTGTGTGTGTGTGTGTGTGTGTGTGTGTGTGTGTGTGTGTGTGTGTGTGTGGATGCTGGGTGCTGGGTGCTGTAAGAACCCCCTATATTTTAGGCTGTCAAGATCCTTGAGTTGAATGTTTACTTGTGTACTGTGTGTGTGTGTGTTGTTCTGATGACTCAGCCCAAGGTAAACAGGATCATGGTGAAGGCCTCACCTCTCATTATACTGAGAGACTTTTGCTTTTTTGCCGTTTCACTCTCTCTCTCTCTCTCTCTCTCTCTCTCTCTCTCCCCTTATCTGTCCTTGATGTTTTATCTGTGGCTTCGCTGTTGAGAGGTTCATGGCCACTCTACACAGACTCATGCCTGTGTGCTTGTGTTGGGTATCCATAGTAAACATTGACATGGACAGGGGGAATTTGGAGTGGACTTGCTGAACCGGAGAATATCCTCACACACACATGCACATACACACACACTCATCTTTCCTCACCTCCTCCCCTCCCATTGTCCACTTCCAGAAAGGATGTGGGTTCTTTTGTGTGTATGACTTCATCTGTTTATCTGTGTGTGTGTGTGTGTCTGTGTGTCTGTGTGTGTGTATGGAAACATCCTGAGTCAGCACAGTCACACAGTGCATCAAGTTCTCTGTATGAAGGAGGTATCTTCCCTCCTCTTCTTCTCTAAAACTCAAGTGACTAAAAACACGCTTCTTGTTTTCCCTCTCTCTCCCTCTCTCTCTCTCTCTCTCTCTCTCTCTCTCTCTCTCTCTCTCTCTTCTTATCCTCCTCACAGCCTCTGAGTGATAAAGCCATAGAGAGAGGAAACCAGTCTGAGGCAGAGACAAATGGGACCCCACTGCAGAGGTGAACTTTTATTTTGACAGCGTTTGCATTTACATGCATTTGACTTTGTGACTTTGTCATTCTGTTCCAATGCTGTGTTGTCATGGCCATTTTTTGTTTGTGCAGGACCAAATCCATCTCTTCCCTTGTGGAGCTGGATTCTCTTTTAGACGTCTGTCCCTTCACACCTCGAGGTCAAGAGGTCAACGGTACGCACGAGCCCTGCAAGCTTCAGTCGGCCGACTCCTCGCCCCTCCTGGCCCGCACCGACCCGAGCGGCCTGAACCGCAAGAACTGGAAGTACCTGAGCAGCGACGGCTCGCTGCCGCCCGAGCCCGCCGACCGCTTCGAGACGTGGGACTGCCCCGCCACCGGCAACGGAGGAGGCAGCTTCGCAGGCCTGGAGTGCCCGCAGAGGAGCTACACGGCGCCCGACAAGACGGGCATCCGGATCTACTACAGCCCCCCGGCCGTGCGGCGCATGGAGGCCCGGATGTCCAAGGGCAAAGGGCAGCAGCAGCAGGCCCAGAGAGGGCACTCGTCTCGGGGAGGAGTGGGAGGAGGAGGAGGGGGTGGAGGAGGAGAGGGCCAGCCCTCGGTGTCGGCTCCCACCTCCAGCACGTCGCTGTCCTCGCCGCCTCCGCCGGCGGTGGCGGCGGGCTCGTACGAGCAGTGGCTGAGCACGCTGTCGCAGCAGCACCGCGAGCTGCTGGAGGGCCGGCCGGGGGCGGTGAGCGGGGGGGCGGCGTCGCTCCACGGCCTGGAGATCGCCGGCAACCTGAGCGACGACATGAAGGAGATGACCAACTGCGTGCGGCAGGCCATCCGCTCCAGCTCGCTGGAGAGGAAGTGCAGCAAGGACGCCGGCAGCCAGACGGTGGGGGTGACCAGCACGGGGACGCAGACGGCGCGACTGGTCAGCGTGGGCATGCAGACGGACGGCCCCGGGATCGGAAGCCGCTCGGGGCTCCACGGGAAGAGCTGGTCGCCGCGGCCGACGTCGGCGTCGTCGCTCGTGTCGGCCCGCTCGAGGCAGATCTCATCCTCGCTGGAGAAGGTGGCCGGGCGCATCGAGCGGCCGTGCTGCTCACCGAAGTACGGCTCGCCCAAGCTGCAGCGCCGCGTCTCGGCCTCGTCCTCGCGCCTGGACGCCGTGTCCACCTCGTCGGCCGGCTCGTCGGCGGCGTCACGCGACCGCAGCCTCTGGAGCCTCCACCAGCGAAGCTCCTCGTGCGGGGGCTCGGCCTGGGCGCGCTCCACCACCACCCGCGACTCGCCCGTCCTCAGCGGCCTCAACGACGGCCTGTCCAGCCTCTTCAGCGTGGTGGAACACACCGGAAGCTCCGAGGCACTCTGGGGAAGCGGCTCCACCAATCAGCCCCCCGCAGGGAAGCCCTCTTGCCCCAGCCCCGGGGTGGGCCTGGGCGACTCTGGCCTGGGTGGGGGTGTGGGGGTGACCGGCGGCTCGCACCGGCCCTACGGCGCCGTGCAGGACTTCATCCGCACCGTGTGCGGCGGGCGTCCCCAGGGTCCCGCGGGCGCCGACGAGCCCAAGCCCGAGTGCCTCTCGGGGATACTGGTGGGCAGCGACAGCGTCACCAAGATCGTCAACAAGCGCTTCATGAAGCCGTCGCGAGACGACCTGGGGCCCGCCACCATCAGCAAAGACGTCAGCCTGAGGGACAGCCTGCCCGGGCCGGGCTCGGTCTCTGGCTCCGCCTCGGCCTCAGGGGCCCTGGAGGTGAGCAGCTCCACGATGGCTGCCATGTTCACACACACACTCCACACACACAGCAGATTCCAGCATGTGTACCATCACACTTACTATGACTGAAATTCCTGTTCACGCACCTACACACACACACACACACATCAAACTCCCAACATCACTGAGATTCTGCGTGTGGCTTTTACAAAAAAGCAAATTAGCAAGGCCGTCGCTAACTAGAGAGTTGAAGCATGTGTGAAGAGCATGTTGGCTTGGCTACGATTAGTGGCAGTTGGTCGGGCCTGCATTGGCTTCTTGGCTCTTGACCAAGCAGGTCCTGTGGAACTGGTTATGCTAAGGGTTTAAGTGACCCATAAGTAGACCAGGGCCAGAGGGCAGGCGTCGGCACAGTGCTTTTGGCACCGCGCCCGTACTGTATATATATTCACACAGAGAGAGTAGGCTTGATGAAAAGGCTTGTGCATTCCAACGTCAAGACTTTCACTAAAAAAAGTCTTTTTCCTCCCTCGCTACTTCTCTCTTTTCTGTCCCTCTCTCTGTCTCTTTTTCTGTCTCTCTCTCTCTTTCTTTCTTTTTTTTCTCTCTCTCTCTCTCTCTTTTGCTTTTCTTCCTTCCTCTGTCTGTCTCTCAGGAGTCTGTGTGTGACTGCTCCTCTCAGTCTCTCACCTCGTGCTTCGGCCGCTCGTCCCGCTACGCCGCGCGCCACTCCCAGGGCCACTGCAAGCACCGCCTGCCCGAGGGCGCCACGGCCACGGAGGAGAAGGTGGAGGTTAGCATGGATTAGCTACCAGGAGACGAGCGGGAGAAGCTCCTCGCACACTGCCACAGCACATGCTAGCAGGCCACCACAAAACACACACACACACTCCTAAATATACGAGTATAGTAAGACTAACACACACACACAGACAGACAGACAAACATACACACATGCTCAGATGCAGTACATGTTCACGAACTGCCACAAAACACACTGCCACACACAATACACACTGCCATGTTTACAAATGCTCACAAATGCTTATTGACACTAACACACACACACACACACACACACACACATACTGTACGCATGAACACACAGACGCACGCATGCACAGACACTGCTGTAAACACACAGACACATTTAACTCTGAGGAGCAACTCCCTCAGCCTCAAGTCTCCCCCCGTCTCCATTGGAACGGAGACCCTTGGACTGCTCCTAACCAGTAGATCCAACAGGCGAAGACAGACTCTTCCTGTTCCTCTTCCTCCTCCTCTTCCTCCACCTGTAGTGAAGCCAGACCACCAGCAGGACTATTTCCCAGTGTGTTTCCGTATGCTCTGGGACAGCAGTCACGCCCCTCGATCTCCTCTTAACCCCCCCCCCCCAATGCCAACGATGTCAGGACTCTCAATGTGTCAACTTCACCTCGCCGCTTTTACTCAGCCACCAACCAGGAAATACTCAGAACACAGTGTACAGTTCTCCAGGTCTCTCAATGACGATGATGTCTTACCACTAGACCCTAAACACACACTAACACACACGCACACACACACTCAACACACTCAACACACACGCACTCAAATGACTCAGTTTCAGTCTGCTCCAATCCCTCATGGTACACAACGGATCGCCAGCTTCGGTCAGATTTTGTGCACAAGGACGACGATCCGAGTTGTCCTTCTCTTCCGTCGGGAATTCTGTTTGGATCTTGGACACGAGGCTTTGTCATGGGTTTGGCCCTTCACAAACGAACCGCTATTGCCTTTACTTCTGCATCAGTGGTGGTTGACTGGACGACCCCAATCCGATCCAAACCAAACCTCTGCAGTCTGGCCAGGAGCCTTTTTACCCATGATCCAACTACCCAACAATTACACCCTGTGCCTCTGTTACAAAATCCCCTCTGGGGTACGGTCCAGCCTTTCAACAGACTGACACACACACACACACCCCTCCGGAAGAGACAGACAACAGCGTCACGACAACAACATCTCAACCAGGATCAATACAGGACCATTTGCCACCCTGAAAAGTCTCAAACTAAGGCCGAATTGAAATTTGCTCTGACAATGTCAAACTGCCTAATGCCACCTCTTTACCCCTTTTTTTAAAATTAGGAGACAAAACTCGGATGTACAGCCGCAATTTGTCAAGTTTGACAGTGAACCCCCCCAACTTCCTCCGCCGCCCTTTTTCGAGAAGAAACCTAAACGGACTCCTCCTATTCTACCGTATTGAGCTTGGTATATTGTAGTTGATTCTTTGGAAGCGTCTCCTATTAAAGGCACATGTTAGCTTTAGCGTGTAGCGGCACTGCTGTTGACTGTAGGAGCCGTCTTGTCAAGGCTCAGCTGTAGGCACACAGGGTGCGCTTTTGTCAGAGCCGTCCAATCCAGAGGCTCCCTGGCCGTAAGGATGATTTCCTCTCTCCAGCGGGGCGCTGAGCACCAGGGTCAGGAGTCACGAGTACCCCCCCCCCCCCCCCAGTCCTTGTTAGTGGAAAGGAATGACAATTACGGCTAGGTCTGGATTACCTCTGCAGCTTTGAGTTTATGAGATGATGTGATTCTGTGTGTGTGTGTGTGTGAATGAATCCCATTTCTGCTCTGCACTGAGGTGCAGCAGTGCTCTTTAGAAAGGCCAATTGTCACACTTCCATTCCTCTCCTTCTTTCTCTTTTTCTTTCTCTCGCTCTTTCTCTCTCTCTCTCTTTTTCTCTGCCTCCGTCCTGCCCACACACACACACACACACACACACACACACACACACACACACACACACACACAGACTAGTGAGGCTTCTGAGGATCCAGAACAAAATGATTTGTCAGCCCCTCTTTGACACTGTCTGATTGTCAAATAAGGTTTTATGGAATAGTTCATCAGGAAAAAAAAAAGTCACATTGAAAACTTTTTTTTTTTTCAAACTGTATGTTTTGTTACTTGAATTATGATTGATGCAAGTCTGAACTCTGGACAAATGATGCACAGTTTATGAATCTTGTTACGTTTGTATTGTATGAGTAGAATAACCCGATACTGTACCTGCAAACTGCTGTGCCTGGTCTATTCTCACAGAAACACCAAATGCGGCATTATGTCTAGAGCACCTGGTTGTTTACTTGTTTTTGTTTTGTTTCTTGTTTTTGTTTTGAGTCGAGGCCATAGGCCTCGCTTTTTATCTCCTATCAAATGGAAGCCATGAGGGTGACCCATGCCATTTTTTGCAAGAGTCCCACCCTTGCTTAAAGCTAAACTCCCCCCTGATGTCTGTCTGTGGATGCTGGTCTCCCATTGAGAGTGGGCTAAGTCCTCTCTCATCTCCCCTGTGTAATGTCCATCATGCCCCCTGCCTAATGGTGCTGGGCTGGTAGCGAGGCTTTGATCACACACACACACACACACACTAAGTGCTTTCCCGGGCCGTAGAGGACTCAGCGTCCCCTGTCAATGACATCATCATCATGTACTTGGATTAGGGTTTTTTTTTTTTGTCCTGATAGCCTTTTATAATGACAGTAACACAAACACACAAAACACACAGTCACATGCAAAGCAGAGCTCATATGACTAGTGCTGCCATTTTAAGGAGGTGTTATGAACAAGCAGACACCTTTGAAGCTGAGTTAGTCTCTCTCTCTCTCTCTCTCTCTCTCTCTCTCTCTCTCTCTCTCTCTCTCACTCTGCATGTGAGGAGAGATGACTCAGCTATTTAAATAGGGCATTACTCAAAATATATTCAGACTCTAGTGAGGGGAAGAAAGGGGTCTGAGCTGCCATCATTGGGCTGAAAGCCACCCAGCTTTAGAGGGCCTGTTGACCACAAGCTTAGCTCGTCTTGCCTGTAAACGCTGCTGCCCTGCCCTGCCCTGCCCTTCCTGCCCTGCCCTGCCCTACCTTGCCCTGCCCCGACCGCCAGCCCGCCCCACTGCTACCTCTAATGACCTTTGACCTGGATGTAGATACTGTATTGTGTGTCATGCCTGACTCTGCCCATCCATTTCATGCCGTTTCCTCTTGGTTTTCCTGAGGGTCACTTGAGTGCCTTTTTCCAAAAAAAAAAAAAAGAAAGAAAAGAAAAATATAGTCCAATCAGAGTTGTAGAGATGAGTAAGACTTAGACCAACGTCATGGCAATGGAACTGTTTGTTTATTAGGGGTTTGCCACGCAGGATGTTCTTAAGAGTCCTTATTTGGTCAGAGCATCCTCATTTGGACCTGGAGGCCATTGCAATCTGAGAAGGTATTTGGATTTAAACACACCCCACAACTCATGGACCCCACTGAAGTCTTAATTCATACATACTTCACTAAAGCACTACCAAATGTTGTTTTACCTTTACTAATTTGAAGGTAGTGTTCTGACATGCTGTCAGTCACTGGAAATGTATCGTTTGGCTAAAACGTTAGAAGATTGTGATCACAAAATGCCTCCAATTCGCTGTTTTTTGGTCGTTTCGTTGGTTTTATGCTTGTGGTCCATTAATCCTCCACTGGCCAAACGTCCCTCGACCATCTCAGATTGGCTGCCTGCCACCATTAGCCGCATAGCTTCCCCACAGCCAGCTTTAGAGACGTCCGCACAGGCAGTCCAGTGCTTGGACCAGATGATCCCTAAAGTCCATCACTGGGGGGAAAGGTCAAGCATATTAAATAGTCGAACAGTCAGAGAAATTATGGGTTGCTATCCGAGTATATCTTTCAGACTCAGTTGCTCTGTTTCAAACAGTTTTTTTTTTTTTTTGTCGTCACAGAGAAGTCTGAACTAGCCATCTGACCCATCCACCTTTTAGACTTCTGGTCCGTTTCAAAGAATTCTGTCATCAAAGTTCATAAACTGTTGCATACCTATGCGGCAGAGAAGTCAACTGTTGTCGGCCATGTTTACACACAGTTGAAATTTCAGAGCTCTTGTCCCAGTTTGAGCTGTGTCACATGTGATGTGTTAGAGGAAGAGGTATTGCACTGTAGGTTTTGGAATTCATCCGTAGGATGGAATAATCAGCCTGTGACCCCGCCTCCCGCTGTCAGTCACTCTTGTCATTCCACACCCCCCTCCCCCCTTTTTTAAGTGTTCCCATCATGCATTGTACCTGCTCTCACTCTCTCACTGTTGCCTAGCAATATGTAAATGTTTTTCTTAGCTAAACTTGTTGATATGATTTGCTAAATTATTCTCGAGAGGTTGCCTGTACATTTAAGTCCCCTGTTTTTCTTTTTCTTTTTTTTTCCAAACATTGTCGTTTTGAAAGAAAAATCATGAGAATGGAAGAGAAAAGTGGAAGACACAAAAACCCCTCCTGAATATGTTAACTTGAAAAATGAATATACATAAACATATTATTTATACTCTTTCTATCCTGGTGTTTAAAAGAAACACAGATGAATGTCTGAATTTGAGCGCAGTCCAGTTCAAGTCTGTAGCCCTCTCCTTCCCCCATCTGTAGACATTACTGTTTCAATGTAAATAGCCAAATTTTTTGATGAAAGCAAGGAAAGCAAATGCAATACAATTTTGAATTGCTAATGTCGTGGGGGAGGAGTGGATTTGGTTGTAAGCTCAAATATCATTTCCTGTTGTTTGCTGAACTTCACAAATAAATGTTTGTTGAGGACTCTGGTGTGCGTTTCGCCTCATTAATGCGACCTGGAGAATGAACCTTATTCAGCCTTTCTCTTGACTGGCTGTTTGTTTGTGAATGGAAATTTCCACTCAGTATCATTTTAACATGTGACGTTTCACTGAGAGAAAATGAGCAGATTATTATCCTTGTTATATTTACACTCATCTCCAGCTGACAAAAACTGTCAATCATTTTATTCTTTTGCTAGGGCAATTTTCTTGTTTTAATCGGCAGATATGTTTCTTTTGTTGGAGAGGGAGTGGGAGAAGAACTCTAATCAGAGTCGCTGTGTTGACAACGTTGAGAGCTGATATTCCCCCTAGAAGCAGCCACTGGAGTCAGGAGAAGGTGGGGGTTACCAGGGCAACAGGAGATGTTTTGATGCCACGCTGTGATGGAGAGACTCAGAATAGCAGTGGAAGAGAGATGAAGGCCTCAGAAGGCGCTCTGAAACTTCCTCCAGAGAGAGGAGAAAGGAAAGGCTTCTCTCGCCTTTTTCCACTTTTCACTGTCCCCTTTTTTCCACCCCCTCATTCCACAGTCTGTCAGCTTTGCAGTCTCTCTCTCTCTCTCTCTCTTTCTCTCTCTCCCTCTCCTTCTCTCCTTCTCTCAGTGACACTGTGACAGTTTTTTCCCTCCTGAGTGTCACTTCTCCTCCAGCTTGGTTTGGAGTTTTCAGCTTTATCTCTCCCTTTTTTCCCTCCCTCTATCTCTCATTCAGTAACTCTGAAATTCTCTCTCAGCTTTCTTTAGGTTTCTCATTCTACTCAGCATTCTCTCTCTCTATCTATCTACAGTATGTCCTCCCCCCTCTCTCTTTCTCTCTCTCTGTCTTTTCTCTTCCTTCCTCCTCCGTCTCTCCCAGCTGTCACTTCTTCTCTTTCTCTGTCCAGCTGCGCTCTGGAATGATGAAATGGCATGCAACAGGCTTGGACAGGGTGGGGGGGTGGGGGCTTCGCCTTGGACCTCAACGGAAGCTCAGAGAGAGGGAAGAGAGCAGGGAGTGTGTGTGTGTGTGTGTGTGCGCGTGTGTGTGTATGTGAGTGAGTGAGAGAGAATGAATGAGTGGGCTAGTCATGAAGTCAAAGGCCATAGCAAAAGCTAACCAGGAGGAAGAGCCCAGCTGTGCTGAAACCGACTCGGCACAGACGCAGGCTCCCAACTAAACAGATCAGTTACCGCGGAAACATGATGTCACAGTGGGGGCGAGTGGGACTGACTCTTGGCCACAACTTCCTGGGAACATCTGGAATCCTCACTGGCTGGGGAACCCTTTCCCACCCCACTATCCCACCCCCCGCCCCCTTTTTTTGAAAGGAAACAAGTTTGCGTTTGAATCTTGAAATGGCTGAGATAAACAGGAAATGACCTAATGGGAGTAATATTTGAAACAGAGACAGCCAACATTTCCTCCCCACAGAGCAGGCTGACACCTCAGATCTATGACCTATATTTGGCTCAATTTTATTGAACACTTTAAACTGTGTATTTTTATAAATTATATGTTAAACTAACAAATCTGACCAGTTATTATTCTAAGTCATCCATTGATAAGCAAATATCGAAAAGAAATACCAAATGTTAAAGAGTACATTCCTGAGAACTTTTTTCAAGTTCAGTAAGTAGTTGCTGTATATAGTGCATGTTTCATGCACAAGGTGTAACAGAAAGTGACAATTAACAAACAACAAACAAAAAAAATCAGTGTCAGACCATTGTTTATGTCTCCATTTAAAAATCTAAACTAGCCATGGGCAGGGATGACTGATGTGGACAGCCATTTCAGTAGGTCTCACTTGTTCCCCAATGAC
>JASCQY010000173.1:6977751-7006674 GCA_030264315.1 Sardinella tawilis
ACACACACACACACACACACACACACACACACACACACACACACACACACACACACACACACACACACACAGAGCTGTTGTTACCTTGTGATTTCAGGACGTTGGCAAACTTGCATACTTGCTGCAGAAGTTCTCTGTATGTTATGGTTAGCTCGTCCCCTGGCTCATTGCCTTCCCTGTTGGACAAACAGCACTTGCATTTCAGGACAAAGTACATTCTCACACAATAGACAATTCTACTCCTAGTACCATAACGACTGAGGACACTGGAAACCGAGTTCGGGCATAGAAATACTAGCTGCGCTGAGAGTCGCCAGGGGCCGAGTGGCAGTGGGGGCCATTAGGAAAGGAGTATTACAGTCACTCTAAACCACAGCAGCTCTGTAAATTGGAAATGTTTTCATCACACTTTAACACTGCGTGTGTTCCGTGTCAACTGGGCAAAGGGGTGCTGATAACTCCACATATACTGCAATGATTTACTTTTGGCCTTCCTGAATGCCTGATATTGCAACATTACTGCTGTAGCAATCTTTTCAACTGAAAAGGCTCCCACTTGCGTTTTACAAGAAAAATGTGTGGCTCTTGGCAGGGAGCTGGGAGTCAGACTGTGCCTTCCAGTTTCGGAGAAACACGGCACAGGAGTCATAACAGCAAATAGCACACAGACGACTGGAAAGGTGAGGTAGAAATACACCACACACCAACACATCACCTCATGAAATATCCATCTGTTTGTGTGGAGGAGATTAAGGCAATCAAGAAAGACACACATCATTCATTTGCTGCCTTTTGAAAAAGCGTGACGAATTACAGTACAACACCTCCATACAGTGTGAAAGATACTCAGAAAGAGTAATGTGGACAGACAGACAGACACAGACACACACACACACACACACACACACAAATTCTAGCCATCCTTCACTAGGCCTACAGCCATCAGGACCAGACTCAGGAGAGCAAAGCAACTCCACCAGGGACCTACTGTACTGTACTCTACTATTGTTATGCATCACATCAATGCCCAAATTAGGCTACTATTACTGTACTCTGCCTAGTGCTATAATTGTTCTGACCACATCCCCGAGTCCCAAACACATGAGCCTGACAACACTGCGGCTCCTCGCAAACACCAGCAGCACCTGAACACGAGCGAGACAATGAGGACCCAAATGTGCACAGCAGACAAACACCAAACACCAGCATGCTAAATATAGCACAGGGCCCGCCTGGGCCACTCAGGGCCGCACGAAAAATCAGTAAACACAGATATTGTAGCTCCCTGCCTCCGGGTGCCAAGATCAACAACATGCAGCCTTCCATCAGCGCGCGTGGCTAAAGAGTCAGCACCTTGTTGCAGCGGACGGATGTCTCAATGGAGTCATTTTGAGCCCACGCAGCCGTTTAAGGGGGATGTTGTAATTTCCCCTCCTCAATATAAAGTCTCTTTGAGCAGCCTGGGGCTAAGCTGTGAGAGTAATTCAATTACAGGCAGCAGGCCATGAGACACGTGCTTGATTCCAACACAGAGCAAGGCTTACTAGGACCTAAGTGCAACTTTTCATCCAACTCTTCCACCCCCCCCCCCAAAAAAAAATCATCTTTCCAGTCAAGAGTCACAGGCAGCAGTGCAAACCAAGTGAAGGTTGTTTGAAATAAGCAACAGGCCTGTGCAGTTGCAAAACACATGGCAAGGGTAGGGGAAAGGGAAAAAAAAAAAACGTCCATCGTCCTTGCCCAAAACAACTCGTTCCTACCAGTGTGCAACCCCACCCCGACTGCCCATGTCAGGCTGGTGTTTACACAGCAGCACTGCTCCTGGTGACCCTGGGGCTGGTACTGGAGAGTGCCTGTGTGTGTGCGCGTTATGTGCTGCCCTGAGTGCAGCCGACACTGCCCACTGCAATCAAGGTCAAACACACTCCCTCTGTGAAAGGGATGGGGAGGGTATTCAGTCACACAGTGGATGTAAGAAGCCACGGAAGTAGTTCTCGTCAAGACGCCTCTGCAAGCTCCATCATTGCTTTGCAAAAGAGATAAAACAAACAGGTGGGTAGCCCCATGCCTAACTTGGCTGACGCTAGTGAAGACAAGGTAACACGAGGTGATGGCACAAATCTTCCCTAAGGATTAAGGAAGCCTTTTCACTTCAAAGCATGGGAAATCTCTCTCTTTCTCTCTCTCCCTCTCTCTGACGTTCTGTAAGGGCTTGGGTTGCTTGGGAAAATGTTCCTTCTCTCTATTTGACGTTCTGTGAGGGTTTGAGTTGCTTGGGAAATGTTCCTTCTTTCTATTTGACGTTCTGTGAGGGCTTGAGTTGCTTGGGAAATGTTCCCTCTGCGCACAGGGGCCTGGTCAGAGAGTGTGAGGGTAAGCCTGTGAGGCTTAAGGATATTTCTGCGTTACTTCTGCATGGGCGCAGACACATCCATACCTTTTGTCCGTCTGTGCTGAGGCAGAATCGCCGGTGAAAGCCCAGCATCTATCGTGATCGTGCATTTTCAGGTGCAGGCAGCCTTTCACAGCCTTGCAATGCTGGAGCCCACAGTTCAGCTCCAGAGCACTCATAGTCACATGGACAGATGATTCACGATGAACGGCCTTTGGCCAACATTCAAATCATAGTCCGTGTCGACGCGCAGTACAGCCGTGCAATGCAATCCTTATTCTACAACCAGGCACTTCCTGAAAGAACTTTCTTTACACCCCTCATGCCAGTAAAATGTCAAACACTGGCCACACCATCAGGGAAACAAATGGGTCATGCAACTGATAACTTAACAGGCTAGTCCTATGACTGAGGGCAGAGTACAACCATAAATACATGCCTGTTATTGGGAATTAGCGCTAATTCAGAAAAATTTACTAAGGGAAAGAGCCCAGTGGACACCTAGCAGAAAAGACCCAAGCTGGGCTGAGGGGAATGAGGGTGAACAGGCCCAACAATAGGAATTAGCTGGCTGACAGGACCTGGCCGATCCAAATGGACATACATTTTACACTTGACAGATCACTCACTTGAAAGGCTTTGGGAGGACTCCACCCCCTCTCTGTTTGACACACACACTCACACATGCACACACACACACACACGCAAACGCACAGGCTGAGAGGACACTAGAGGCAATATTAATAACTGTCAGGGTACATCTCAGCCAAAGGATTTTTGAGCTACGGCTACAGTGGACTGAGTAGGGTTGGCTGGGGTAAGTACATTTTGTTGAACAGGGCAACCAAGGTAAAAATAGTAATTCAGTTTCTGGTAAAGAGGAAGCACTGACATCTGAAATCCCAAAACTACCATGGTAAAGAAATTCTTGGCAAAGATTCAGACACGTTTGCTCCATCAGACAATAAAGTGATAAAATAATATTTACAGATCAGAAAGTCCCCACTGAAGCTTGTTAGGTTAAATAAATGATTTGTTATTCAGTTCTTAATCAAAATGATTTGTTATATTCAGTGCTTAAGTTTAACTCTGCAATGAGCACAGTGGATGCCATTGTATGGTTACTGAAGTACCTGAAAGGGGCTATCCTCACAATAAATTCAAATGTGTTTAAGAAACATCTAGGACAAGTCCTTGTATTCCAGACAAGCATCTAAAGTATGGCCAGTACGTAATTCCACAATGAAACAAGTTGCAAGGTGTATGTGTCAGTGCATAAATGACTTCACATCTGTGCTACTCAGAAAAGAAGAACAAACACAGAGAACAAGATGAAACTCCTTGAGTCAAGTATAAAGTCCAGAAAGTGAGAGCGAGGAAAGCTCAAACATTTCCAGCACTCAAACATGCAGACACACACACACACACACACATGCACACACACACTCACCAGTAGAAAGCAATTTTGTCCCCCAGGTTCTTGTCATGTACGTTGCGGTCCAGCACATTGTAGCAGATGTTGGTGGTGGCCCCTTCCATGCACTTGATGAAAATCTCACCCTTAGTGACATCAAAGTTGTAATCCAGGAACTTCCCGGCATGCTTTGTCTTCCAGAAGAAATCTTTGGAAATGTCTCCCCAGAACTCTACAGAGGACAGAGGAGAGTCTGTGAAACTGGCCAAATAAAAAGCTCCTTACATGGAAAAGGGAAAGATCCTCTTGGAGCGCAAAGGGGCAGGCAATGCTTAATCAGACTTTAGAAAACTGAGACAAAAGAAAACAGTATTGGCACCAACAGCATTCCTCCACTCTAGCTTTACACACATGACAAGTTAAGTATTTACAATGACCTGAAATGACATGAAATAACGTTTTTTTGCCAGCAATAAAAATGCATTTTCAAGCCAAGTCAGTTTTATTCATGTTAGGTAACACTTTAAATGGACTTAACGGCCTCAGGCAGAGCAGCAGTGTAAGAGAATAAGTGTAAGGACGAGCAGCACACACGAGAACCGCATGCACTGGCTGCAAACAACAACAAAGGTTCATTTGACAGACCGTTTTAAAAATAGGCGTGCCACGCCACCACATGCTATATGAAAAACAGGACGCGCTCTTTTTCTTACCAAACCGTGCTTATTAACATCTGACAATTGTGTGTAATGTTAGAAGTTTAGGAATTAAAAAAGAGCGCAAAGCAGGTCGCACAGGTGAAGGCAACTTCACCAAAGAGCCCAAAGCAGGTAACGTTAGCACAAGGCAACTTGCAGGGTTTTTGTCCACCTCTCTTATCGCTATGACAGTAGTATGTGAATGGCAAGGTTATAATCACATTACAAGAATACACACACAGCCCAACCTTAGCGTTGTTGAATGAATACGCACCGCATTAAAACTATTACGATAAAACGCGGGCTGTAAATGAATGAAGACTGCCTGAGAAGCTTTCCAGCTCTGGTTATCTCGCAAAGAAGCTAGCTTGGTCACAGAACACAGAGCAGTAACGTTACAGAGAGGAAACGCTCCCTTAAACTTTGCAGCCTAACATGGAAGGAAATATCATAACGTCACTTACCGTCAGGATTTTCTATAGATTTCATGTACATTTCCTTATATTTCTCAAAGCTGGGCACATGCGCTTCTTTCTTCAGATCACCACCCGCATGAAAGACGTCCTCTCCAGGTGCTTTGTCTGGAATCATCTTGACTTGCTTAGCTGGTGATAGCTAGTGTTGACCACTGTCAAGTCTGTCAAACAGAAATTGTTGTGAGCAAGTTTCCCATGGTAATTACTGGATAATGCAACCTTTTCAGTAGTGCCTAGCGTTTCAGGTTAGTATGCTAAATAACCCCTTATTTTGCTCCTGCCAAATCATTGACTGACAATGGGAAGGGCTAGCCAGTTAGCCCACGGCTAATAGTAAAGAACAGGCAAATGTCAGCTAACGTTAACATATCTAGCGTTGTTTTTAAATAGTTTTACCGAGTCTAGTTTAATCACCCGAACAGAACTATCTAGCTGGTACATTATTCTGTGACTGCATATAAATGGTCTACTGGGCATATAAAGATCTTGAACATCTGTTAGCAAGCCAGTTACCAGGAATTACGTACGAACCTGCTAGCCCTCGACTGTCAGAACGCGCGAGATGAGGCCGTTAGCAAACCCTTTTAAATTACCTTTAGTTAATAAAATCCCACCTTTTCAGCTTTACTGCAGGTACCTAAAACTGTGCACCAAGACAACCATCGGCCCCCGAAGTACACCTGTTTTAATATCAAAGCTCAAATGGTGCCTTGTTCTCTTCTCTCTGTTCCTGTGCAAGACAACGCGACGTGCAGCAGGGACGAGTCGAAGCTTTGCATGCTCGCCCCTCCTATTTTTCCTCCGTGAACTTACAGTGGCCCCGATGGGGGAAAAGGTAACCAATCGGCTGAGAAAATGACGATGACGAAACTGTATTTTGCAAAGTGGTAGTTGCTTAGAATTTATAATCTAATGCAACCACAAATACATTCTTTTTTGAGGTCAAAGCCAAATACAAATGTAAATAGATCAAACAGGAAATTATTATGCTATTGATTTGCTCATCTTAATCTATTCATTCTCAGGCAGAGACATCAGGCCTGCCAAGACAGGACAGTGCCAGGCTGTGTCAGACAGGCCTATAGGGCAGTCATTTACTGTAGCTCACCAGGCAAGTCCTATGGTGTCATATCAGCCCTCTAACCACCAGATTACAATAGCCCTTGTCACACAGTCACCCCCAGAAAACAAGACAATGGCTCTAATGCTATCTTGGAAAGGGAAAAGGAGATTCACACACAGTGTACAGTGAGAGGGCATACTATGGCCTTTCAGAGGAATACACCTGTGAATTATTGGTTGTTCAATTCAATTATATTTATAAAGCGGCAATTAATCCACGACACTTGTTTTGCAGGCCTCTTGTAGGCCTAGCTTCAAGATGTGACTTTAACAAGCCACTAATAGGTTGAAGGATTTGTTACATTGGTAATAGAGTCAAGAAAAAGGTCCTAAGATAGTGGCCTCAAAAGGTAGTGGGTTTTTTGATTTCAGTGAGTATGGACAACCACACACAGACAATAAATTCAATCAGTCAATATATGTAAAACTGCATAGCAAATGTATTAATTTCTTTCTTTATTCATTTCATTCATAAGATTGGGTTAATTGGGTCGTCTGTTTAGCATCCGTGTTACCACCATAACTTTTTTGCACACATCTCTGGTGGTGGTCATTAAGCGATTTGGTGCGCGCCGGGACACATTCTTTGGCTTGGTGGTCTTGAGGGCATCCGCATCCTGTGTCTTCTGCAGCTGCTCCCTTATCAGGCTGGGCTCAGGGGGCTGAATGATTGGCAGGAGCGTTGTGTAGGGCATGGCCTTGTACACTCTCAGCTACATAGGTGACAAAGAAGGAGAATTGAAGATTAAAGCAGTTCGTCTGGCTCACACAGAGACGGGGGTGGGGGCTAATATACTATAGTAAATAGGGCAGACAGGTTACATAGTTGAACTGAACACCAGAGAGAGAGAGAGAGAAAGTGGGAATCATGAGACTTCTCCTTCCTTAACATTGGAACTTGATTTCGAGCAAACCCCAAAACATACCACTCGACAATAAAGTGCGAAGTGTTTAGAGATACATACCTAAGAAATGGAACACTGGGATATATTGTCATTCATTATTGGAAGAAAGAAATCTCCATTTGGGGGCCAAACACTCTATCTATGTCTATCTTTAGCAATTTCCTAACATACAGTATGCATCAAACTAGATATCCTGACATATTTTCAAACTTGCATGCTTAGTTGCGACAATATACGCTGTGTTTTTTTTTTTTTTTTTTGTAATTAAGCCCAATGCTCCCAATTTTCAGCAATACATGTAACTTAGTTTGCAAACCAAAGAATACATGTGGGTTAGTTTTTTCAAAGAGAAGGAACAAGTAATGATGTTTGAAGAGATATGTTAACTGACACAATTTGATAGGCAAGTACTGTACATCAGAGTGAAGTTGTCATCTTGCAATCATTGTACATTTGTGAAGAAACTCTAGGGGGAGCCAAGACAGCCTTCGTTCACCCCAGAATGAGGAATTCAACTATCAAAGTGACAAAGAAACTAAAAGTAGATTAACCTAAAGGAGTCTTGTGTAATGTTATTCCTTGGTGGCAGCAAGCTGTTACCTACTAACATTATTTCAAAATAACGTGAGGTAGCTAGCTAGCTTAAATAGTATACCTGCTCACGACTGCTGAAGGAGGACTGGAGATCTGGGGGACAGGTGGGTAAATGATGCCTCACTTTCTGTCTATAAGCCTGGCCCAGAATAGAGCTATTCTACAAAAAAATAGACAATTAAAAAATTTACTGTTCTTGTAAATTATCCTATACAAAAGAATTAGTCTCACTTACAAGAAATAGTATTATGTCAGAAATGGTATTAAATTGTGTTCTGATTCAACTGTTGTCAATAAATGGTATACATACAGTAAATGGTACTTAAAGAATCAACCTGTAGAAACACTAAGCAAAATAACAATCCAGTAAAAAAAAATTCTCATGCTTCTCACAGAACCACTTAATGTGAAGTGAAACATTAAAGTGCTTGCAGTGCTTTTAACTTTCACTTTTAACTCACATTGACTGCAACTATTAGCTCTGTGATCCTGGATGGGGGTTGTGGTGTAGCCTACCAACCTGCTTGCCCTTGATGGCCCACTTTTTCCAGGTGTCTTCGATCTGCTCGTCGCTGTACTTAGCGATGCGAGGGTCAGTACCCACGAGCTGCTGCAGCTTGTTTGAAGCACTGGACGTGGAGGCCTGCTGACGCTGCTTTGTGAGGGCAAGCAACACACGCCTGGCACAACTACAACCAGGATGGAATGGAAGCAGAGGGATGACTAAATCAGCCTTTACAAGATTAGAGATTATATTTGGAATTGCTTGCACTGCACAACAGACAACTACAAATCAGGCTATCTTTGCCACCAAAGTTTAGCGATACAAATGTAATGACATAGTAGTAATGTTAGCAGTTGTCAATTTCACTAGTGCTTGTCCAAACTTACTTCCAGTGGGGTCTCTTGCCCTGGTTGAGCACCTTGAGTGTCTGGGAAGACCCTACCCTGCGCAGATCCATGGGAACATCACAGGCGAATGCCCCTGGGTCTCCCACACGCCAGGGTGCCTGGCCAAATGTACCTAAGAGACCATTACATTTCAAAATACCTTGGGCTCATTCTTTTTATGCACATTTACATAGGTTCTACGTGAAAGACATGCAAAAATAGCTTCAAGCAGCAATGAGATGGCCAAGCAGAAAGCACATAAAGCAGATGGCAATTTGAATAATTTGGGCAATTTGGACATTGGAATTTTTTTTGCTAACCCAACTCAGGGTTTCCCGCAGAAAATTAGTTAATCAAGGTGGAGGTGGTGGTGGCGGTGGTGTTAGATTAGATTGAGATTAGGTTAGATTATGGACTATCGTCATCGGAAAGGTTATGTTGTGCAGTTTCATGTGGTATGTGACAGGAAGCAAAAAAATAAATAGCCTATACAATGTTTTGGAAAGCAACCTGTGAAATTATGTTCACAATACAAATATTTATCTTTTCTGGAGACTTAGTCAAGGTAGGAGGTGTTTGTTGTCAAGGTGGCCGCCTTAACTATAAAGCACAGGGGGAAACCCTGCCAACTACATCATGATATACAAGCCAAAAACACATTTTAGCTAATTATAGTGCCCCTCAAAGGCCAAACTGTGCCAAATAAGGTGCGCCTCCTTGGCAGGGGGTCAGTTGGCAAGTGACCCAGGTTTCGTTCAGATACGTCAAAGCGTTGCCGAAATATGAGCTCACTTCCTGTTTGGTGGCTTCACTGTCGATTTCAAGTGGCTTTGCAGTTTTGCTGCTTGGCCACCAATGATATGGTGAACAATTGAACAATGTCATGTCAACAAGATGAACAAAACTAACATTATAAATGTGTATTTTGTTTTCTTAAAATCCATTTACAGGGCACATGTCTTTCCTTTACAAAACACACACCCACATAGCCTCCAGCGATGGTCCACACGCGCACGTTACAGTCAAGGCTGGCTGTGACGAAGAGAGAGAATCGCTCCACGTACTCGAGGCTGACGATGCTCTTCACATGACCGCGCCATGAGCTGAGCAGGGGGGGCGGGACAAGTGATACAGTCCATCCATCAATCACCTGCAGGTGAAGTACATGTATTCATGCAAACACACACACTCAAATTATAATATGTAGGTAATAAACGGAAAACAACTCAATTATTTTTAACCAACAATACCTTCGACCATAAGTATTATGAACGTGTGTTGATAATACTAATATATGGGGTGAATCCCAATTTGCTTTTCGAAATGGAAAACAACGAGAGACAGGGCACATGAGAGCTACTGGAGAGAGCCATACAGGAATGGGAATGGGAATGGGAATGGGAATGGGAATGGGAATGGGAAGGAACACACACATAAGCAAAAGTTGTTGGAAAAGCACCCTTACTTCTGAGGTGTTCTGTGTTATAATCTTCCTCGGCCCCTCCAGGTTGCAGTATTTGGGAATGAGACTCTGGAGACTGGTGTTTCCCTTTGAGCGGAACGGGCTCTCCTGACGCCCTTGCATGGAGTAGCAGTACTTCTCAATGTCCCACAGCTGGTGGGGGGGGGGGGGGGAGGCAGCAGAGAGGCCACAATGGAAGCGAAGTCTTGCTACAAGCCTCTATGTTTTTGTTTGTTTGTTTAGTTGGTTGGTTGATTGTAGGTTTTTTTTTCAATAGCTTGTGTCCAAATGTGGCAAAATGGCCACACATCTAGAGTTATGACAATGTATACTTCCCCATTTCTGAAGTGGGATGAGCATTGAACAATAAGTAGTTGAGAGTTAAACTGTCTCATGCAAATATCACATAAATGATCATTTGCATATGCTTTACAATTTGCCACAGCTTCCCAGAATCAAACACACACACACACACACACACACACACACACACACACCCACACAAGTCCCTGAACGCACAGATCTAATATCAGTCTAAGCTCTTTAAGCAGTCTAGTCTGATCTCTCAAGCCATGACCAGATGACTAGACGGCCTCACCATGATGTAGCCCTGGCTATCCCCAGTCAGGAGCATCTGGTTGTGGAGATCAGTAGACATGGAGCTGATGGAGGCGCTGTCTCCGTGCACTGCCTTAAACTTGCCCAGCAGCCCCCCCTGGTGGTGGATGGACCAGGCATAAATGTAGCCATCGGCAGCACTGGTCAGAAGGATGGCAGTGTCGGGACTCCTCTCTCGCGTGCCCAGGAAGAGAGCCTGAGGAGGGGACAGGAGGGAGGACAGAGTATCATCAAAAGCTGCTTCAAGCCAACACTGCTGGAGGTGTTGCATGTATTGTACTGTAGATGAGAGAGAAAAGCAGAAGCTCTCTTTCTCACTGTGTGTGCGTGTGTGTGTGTGTGTGTGTGTGTGTGTGTGAGGGAAAGAGAGCATTAGTGCATGTACATGCGTGTGTGTCTGTGTGAGTAAGAGAGAGACAGAGAACAGTATTGTATATGTGTGTGTGTGACAGAGAGAGGGAGGGAAACAGAGCAGTACTGTGTGTAGTGTGTGTGTGTGTGTGTATCATGTAGACTGAATAAGTGAATCTTTCTCCACCTTCTCCACGGCATGCCTAGGCCTCTCAAGCTCCTCAGCACTGACAGTTCCATGCTTAGCCCTCCTCTCCTTTGCTTTGGGTCTGACTGACCTGGTGGCCATCTTATCCTCCACATCCTCTCTGGTTTCCTGTTGCACAAATACATGTAGCCAAAGACAAACATCCGCTAGTGTCTTCAGAGAACTTATCATGAGGATAAATCACAAGGCGAGGGCTTCAATTACTGCATCTAGGATTTTTTTTTTTTTTTTTAAATGCAGATTTTGGACTGGCAAAATATCCTGCTCAGGATGCTGGAGTGAGCCATCATATCAGTGCTGACTTAGAATTGAAAATTAGCGGATCAAGTGAGTGAATTGGAGTAAATTGATATTGTGTTGAGAGACTGCATCTCGTGATGTGAACTTTTCCACACAAAAGTTTGGATCCTTTCATCACTGATCTGAGTGACCTCAGTCTGGGGAGAGGGGGTACGGAAATGGACCCTTAGGACCTTCTACCAGAGAGGGTAAAAGTGGAGCGAGACATTCGACAACTTACAGGATCTATTTACGCAAGGTGGAGGGCAAGGACAGATCCCCTTTAATGCAGACCACACTTGAGCTCTCATATGCTGATACTAATGATCATTGAAAAGTTTATATTGTGACATTTCCACATCTGCAGACTGGTTAGCACTAAAGGAGATACCGGTACACACGGCCGGAAATGAAGCCGAAATCTCACACTCAGCTGGGCTGCCTAGTAACAATGTCACATGACCTGTTATTATATAGCTGTAAACCATCTAAAAATATTTGAAAATATTTGAAAATTAAAACTTAATTCTGCTTAAACTCTGCTTTAGTTTTTCATTCAGTTCGTCAACTGTAACTATACCCGCGAGAATCTCAGAGAATGTAGATAGTATCTCCTTTAGTAATTACCCTGCAGAACTATTCACATTTGCTCCCACTGTAATGTATTACGTTGCTCTATCTTGGTCAGTATTCAATGATCTTTGTTTCTACCTCTTCCTCCTCTTTGAAATCTTCCTCGTCCTCAGACTTCCTGCTCTGTACTGATGTGCAGGACTCGGAGACCTCAGGGCAACAGTTGAAGTCGATCACCTGCAGACACAGCACATAACAACTGAGACAATAGCCATGGGAGACAGGGGGTAGAGCTCCTACTGCTCAAACAGTGTGAGCCACAGTAGTACTGTACATTCACACCCACAGCTACTAAAGCTGTAAAACCGCTTTTGTCGCACATAAAAAATAGCTGCTAAATTTGTGATTATCTTTTTATTATTTTTTGAAAAAACATTTCAAAGAAAGATATTTACATCTTATGAATGACGTATAGGCTTAAGTAAAATAAAAATAAAATAAAAAATACAGATAAAGAACATTCTGTTCACTCTTGAAGCGCTAATCATTCAATGGCGTTCCCATTGACATTTAATTTACAACCGAAACGCGCCATAACTAATTTGCATAAAGTTTAACATTTTAACTCTGTTTAGTTGCTCCAGTCACCCGAGTTTTGTAGCTTGTCACTTTTGTTGCTTTAATCGCTTTTGTCGCTCGTCTCCATTCAAACACAATTACTTCCGGCAATTTTACAGCTTTAGTAGCTTTTGGTGTGAACGCACGGTTAGGGCTTGTTTAATTGTATATAGATGTATATATTTTTTTAAAATCTGTTTCTTGTTTAAATTGCGTTAACATGTATCCACAAAATTCAGTGTTTTGAAATATCTCCTCTTTGAAGGGCGTTATAAAAAATATCCGTTTGAGGAGGCTAAAACGGCCCAAAATGGATAAAAAATATCCAGTTCTAAAAATATCTAGACACATGTAAACAGGACCTTAACTGCACACAGATCAGGGGTTCAATGAGTTCAATGAGGTAACGGAGACACATGCGGTCCTGGGGGATATTCAGAAGTGGATGGAAGTTAAATGTTCAAAGTGACTGTATGTGAAGCGTAATGCCTTGTAAGGGTGTTGAGTAGTATATCAGAGGCTTGGAAAAGAATAGGAGGCAGTTGAATTGAGGTGAAATTAGGTGAATTCCAAATAGTGTTTGGATTCAGTGTTGCCCTCTGACCCGATTTGGCATGAGTGGTCGCAGGCTCTCAGAGGCGTTGAACCGACAGAAGGCCCGTCCAGAATCGATGTTCCAGACAATGATGTCACCGCTGTAAGAGGCAGTGACCAGCATCTTGTTGCCATGGGCATCCATGGAGTAGATGTCCTCAGTGTGATACTGGTTCCACACACGGTACTCCATCTCCTCCATGTCCTCCTTCACATCTCTGGAGACGACCACCAGACGTTAGGGTTGGTGTCTGACACAAACATCTTATTCTAATATTAAACATGAAGAGTTTAGACACATAACCCTCTAAGTCTATTTGCAATAAATTTACAGAAAAATATTTACCGGTATATACTTTTGACAAACTTTATTATCAGGCCACCTCCAATTGCATTATTTTGGCTTGAATTGTTTTTACTTGATAATATTTAAATTGCATAGTTTCTTACATCAAAATATTCAAATTAAGCTTGAATATTAAAAAAGGGAAAAAAATATATAATAACAATAAAATAAAGACTTTTGATGCTCCAGATGTCCTGTACACAAGAGCACAGAGGATTTACTCTTTTTTTGAATGATCTTATACTAAATATTTCTGAAATGTTTGTAAAATTTCATAAATTATGAATTAGAAAAAAAAATACAAAAAAAAAAAAAACAGGACAAAAACAAATTGGTTACAACTTTTCACCTCTTTTACGGTTCCATTTCTCAGATTATAATATGGTTGTATGGAGCAACGGAAGCTTGTTTCAACCCAAGAAGGGTTCCATTTGTATAAGTAACCCGTAGGTCAAAAATATACACACTAACTAGGAACAACATTATGATCCTGGTACAACAGACAACAGAGATGTAAACTATGATTATTAGTCTACATTGTGATTGTGTGATTTTTATTTTATTTTTTTTTACCAGAAAGTGTAAAAGGAAACAAAAAAGAGTATATTTACTCACAAATACCACATGACTTTCTTACACCAGCCAGACACATAGATCCGATGGTTTATGTAGAGGATCCCTGTCACCTTAGAAACATCAGAACAGAGAACAGCCAGACAGTTAAACTAAACTGTCCCAGATAATGAACTTTATTACTGTCTTTTTATTATGAGCAGGGAAGAGAATAACAATAAAATGATTCATCAGGCTATATATGATTTATACAGAATAAAACAGAGTAAAAGAAAAACCTGCAAAAAGAGAATTACAAGCATCATGACATATCCTAAATTTGCGGGGGGGACACAATGAATAGAATGAAATAACAGTGCCTTCTCTACTACACCAAAATAAACCAGCAGAGTGATATCACAACAGCTGGCTCCCTGTGTGTGTGTTTGATGAAGGGTAGGTGTGGGTGAAGGTGTATGTGTAGGACCTCATTTTCTTCCAGCAGGGGGAGTGTGAGCAGCAGGGCTCCGTTGTTAAAGTTCCACAAGCGGATCATTCCGTCCTTGGAGCCGGTGATGAGGCGCCGCTTGGGCCCATCGAAACACATTGCTGTCACCTCCGTAGCTTTTTCTGGGGACGTCTGGAACTGCATAACCTTGTCACCCGTCAGGATATCCCACACACTCACCACACCGTTATGACAGCCACTCACCACCTGGACACAGACAGACAGGAGAGGTTAGGGGTCACTATAAGTATAAGTAAATAAGTAAGTGTTTGTTTCAAGAACACATTTTCTGCTCAAAGTGCTTTAAGTAGACAGAAAGTGATAAAAAGACAGAAAAAAGATTCATAAGTCCTCAGGCCAACATGCTTTGCCTGGCATTAATGCCAAGCACATTTTTGAACAGTCACCATAATGTCTAACGCTGGAAGTTTCACAGGCAGACTCTGAATCCTGGCTGACCACAAATCAAACAATGAAACAAACCTCTGACGGTACATAGAAATGTCTATAGAATAAGTGGTCTGAGTGTATAGTGGAGCAGTGGTAATGCTAGCAACTGACAGCCACCAGGGATCAATTCCTAAACCTGCCATTAAAGGAATGATCCAGATATGTCAGTGTCAACATGTCAATTATTGGATGATTGGGAGTTCATATGTTGAGTTGGTAGCACAATCACAACAATCGGATGTACAGTATTTTGAGAAGTTTGTTTTTGCTGATTTCGGCCGAAGATGCGTTTAGAGGGGGCATGTCATTGCGCCGATACAAAACGCTGATTTTATACCCCTTCTTATGTTCCAAACATCATAACACTTTTGTGGTAGTAAGTAGAGACAAACTGAAGTGTCCTTAACTTTCTAACTGTACTGACATGTTCTGTGTAGAGGACATTGGTGTATTGGTGAAAAATCCTTAAGGATTATACTCAAGATTTGAAAGCTTTGTTACCTTTGTTACCTACTGTCTAGGTTGTAGCAGAGGCAGTGTGTGACCTGAATCATCAGTGTACAGTAGTAGCACCTTTAAAAATAGACCTGGCAGCAATACATCTATGAGGAGAGAATTAAAGGGCTCCAACCTGCTTGAAGTTGGGGTTGTAGAGTGCCGTACACAGAGAGTTCTCATGGGACGTCTTCATCTTATCCAGACTGTCCACATCATCCACCATTCCATGGAGAACCCCTATCTGGAGGCCCACATGCAAAAGGCCATGAATAATAAAATAAGTTAAGTTGCACCTACTGTACTGTAAGTTGAGTTGAGTCCTAAGACTCTGCCGGTGCGGCAGTCCTCAGGCAAAAGGTTCTAATCTTGATAGTGGTTGATAGTCTGAATCAAAGCATAATATATATTTTTTGATAGTTAAAAGAATAAATTATTTCATTAATTAAAAGATTTGACTATTCGGATGCGATTCACTGCGAGTCCCCATTGTCAAGACGTACAGAAAAGTTAGCTGGGATTATATATGTGGATTTACATGTTCTTTACATTATTCTATAAAAGAATCATACTGTATGTGCTTTTAATAAGGCTTTTTCCATTATAGGTGAGGCCACCAACACAGCCCATGCAGCAACATAGTCATAATGAAGAGAGGTAATTGAACTATGAACTATGACCCACCACAAAGGTGCCCATGACTAGTGTGTGTGTGTCAGGGTTGTAGTGGGTGCTGTAGATGGGGAAGCGACCCATTGGCATGTTTCTGGAGTGGATGTTCTGAAGGCAGGCACAGTCCTGCAGGTCCCACACTCTAACATTCTGGACAGGAGCAAAGGATTGGAAATAGTTCACATCTGTGTACCTAACTTGAGTGGTCACTAAATATTTAACAAACCCAATGACAGGGCTGATAAGTTGATTTCCACAGTGGGTAAAACAACACTTTCCACATGGGTTTGTAGAAAAGGACTTCATCATAGATCAATACTGTATGCTGCTTTTGTCCCATCTTATAACAATAAATCATCTGATCATTTCAAATTGGCTCCTTAAAGGAGTCGTATGTAAGAAATAAATGTGAATTAATCATAAAATGGCCCTGATATATCACAAGACATTAAGGAATCATGATCATTTCAAATACTTTTATTACTGACAACAGTAATCCAGCCTGAATATTGCCATTACAAAAGTGAATTTGCAGCCCTCAACTTGTTTTGACGTTGTAATTATGTGTTTACTATGAGTACATTATATAATTGGTCTGTTGCGCCACCCTCCACCTATCTCCTTTTGGCAATCTAACTGGGAAAATGTTGTCTGGGAGGAGGAGGAGAGGATACTATGCTTGGTAGATGGTAGTATTTTGAATGTGACTGCAGTACCAGTTTTTTGCCACAAACTTACATACTGCTCCTTTAACCAAACTATTCGGCATGTAATTTGAAGCGTCACCTTGTCTTTGGAGATGCTGATGATCTTGTTGATTTGGCCATTAACAGAGATATGAGTGATGGCGGTGGAGTGGCCTTTCATCTGGCTTGTGGCACAGTTGGTGACGTAGGGGTTCCACACCCTTACGATGCGGTCAAAGCCTCCGGTCACTGAAAGAAAGGGACTACCAGCTGCATTAGGAGAAACACACTTCCTTCCTTAAACTAATACTGATATACTGAGTGACTTACCAATGATGTTAAACTCTGCACAGTAATCAAAGCACAGAATCCCTTTCCTTAGATGAAAGGCCGAATTACTGAGGAACAAAAAAACACATGGAGGTACAGCTAACTGTAAGTCTGTATCATATAAATAATTATGTATCATAAAGAAATTATTTTTTAAACATTTATAATTGAATCAATATAGTTGAAATTAATACACGGCAAAAAATGACCTTCGAGAAATAAGCCAGATATTCTTAAATCTCATCAAATTGTTCTTACCCTGTTGGCAAAAAAATCTGCCAATGAGGAAAGAAAAAATAGCTTGGCACGAATTTACTCATTTATTCAGTCATTATAAGGAGACCTGGGACAGGGACATGATTGCTGAAATGACTGTCTGGGACACAGCATGAAAACTGGCGCGAAAACAGCCCCAGTGACCTACTTGACTTTGGCCTTTTGAGAATGGGGAATGCTGGTCAACACCATTGCAGTTTGGTCAGACGCACAGCAGGTGGCAACAGCGTTGAGCTCTGGCAGGAAGCGGATCTGGTGGCACCACGTGTTGTGCAAGGTCTGCTCCCAAGAGTACAGTAAAAAAGGAGGGAGAGGGAAAGGGAGAGACAGAGAAAGAGAGAGAGAGAGAGAGAGAGAGAGAGAGAGAGAGAGAGAGAGAGAGAGAGAGAGGGTCGGAGATTGGAAGTTGGAAAACAACAAGGACATTGTGCGTGAGTTATTGAGTGCTCTATAGATATGGAGGACAGTTAAAGAGGGCCAGAGGCACTGGGGGAAATAAAAACAGTCTGGGGGAGAGATAGAAACAGTTCAATAGAATGCCAATTGAGAGCTGATGTGTGACAGCCTCTTTCTCTCTTTGCCTGCAAACACATGATCTTAATAATACATACTTAATGCATAACAAGACAAGACGTGATACACAAACAATCACACTGCTAATGAGTTTTCAGTCAAATAGAAATACTTTTTAGTACTTTTTAGAACGGCAACTACAGAAAGACATGGAGCCAGTCAGGGTGAGAGACAGGTAGCTCACCACTCACCACTTTAAAGCACTGGTAATACTTTGAGGTGTTCTTCAATAGAGCTCCAACAGCCAGGCGAGTTCTGCCCCCTTAAAATAACCAAAATCGTACTTCAGTGCATTTACAACTGCATGATTACTATTGTATGGATATGATACATGTATATTGTGTAACCCCACATACATACACATAAACATACATAATACAGTGCAGTACCCAAAAGCAAAGTAATGCTTCCTTCCAACCTACCTGTATAGCAAGTACAGTACCTGGTTTTATGGATTTAATGGCGCCACTGTTGAAAAGGCCATTCTGTAGCACATTGTGAGAGATGAACACTGAGATGGCACCGTCCACATCACCTAAACAGAACACTCCTTTAGTTCCGTCGGTCCTGAGGGGTGGACATGGGCGTACACACGACTTAAGACAACGATGAAGGGACATCATACAGTTCAAGAGTTCAATCACTAATGCCACAGCTGTTTTCTGTTTAATATACTGTGATTGTAACATAGTGGAAGTGTTTTGGGAACAAAATAGAACTTTCAGGGATTGTTTTTGTTTTAATCGTTCAAATGGTCTATATGATTGTGGCTTTTCAAAGCCACCGCGTCCTATTTAGGATGAAATCATACTACCTACCAATAGTCCATGACCACCACATAGCCCTCTAAGCCAGTGAGTGAGTACACAAAGTCACACTTGTTGGCGCTGATGTCAAAGAATTCTGAGGAAACAGACACACACACACACACACACACACACACACACACACACACACACACACACTTAAAAGGATTCTTGTGCTGCTACCAGGCCCAGTGACTAAATGCTGAATGTGGTTGTGAATGGCGAGAGTCTGCTGCACGCACACAAACACACACGTATCCACCCACCCACGTCTCGTCCCGTAGAGGCCAGAGCCAGTAAGTTAAGGTTGCTGAGGCAGATCATGTCAGTCACCCAGATCTCTAGTGATGGTGTAGTAAGCTGGGTGCGCTTCAGGTGCTCCAGCTGAGAGAGAGAGAGAGACCATGTTGACAATAAAAATGACATTTCTGAAAAATCTGACACCATTTCATGCGCTTTCTCATCTCATTAATCCCTTGTGTCCTCCATCATGCACCATCTCCAATTTGACCCAATAACATTTGTTTGAAGTGCTACTTGAATTAATTTGATCACATAAATTCAATTGGGCAACACAGATAAGAAAACGAGCCGAAATTGTTGATTCAGAGGTGCTTAATGTGTTTACCCAGCTGATGCCCTTGTCCCAGGCGTGCTCCTTCACTGATCTCTGAACAGCTATGAGAGCAGACAGACAATCGGAGCCCCCTGGCAGCCTGCTAGCGGCTAACCGATAGTGGGGGGGAACAGCAGTGGCTGGTTGGCGAGCACAGCCCTGTCTCAAGAGTCCTGCCTGAACAGCTGTCACAGACAGTGGGCCTGTGTCTGCCCAGCGGCTGGCTGGGGCTGTATATCTGCCACAGGGAGTATGGATTCCAATGCCCCCCCCCTAGGCCCTTAGCAAGTCTTAATATTCAAAGGAGAAATCTGGTGTGAATGGCCCTGTTGTTTAAAGTCACTGAGTGTTGTCTGTGGGAAAAAGAATTAGAAAAATTTCAAACAACCCTAGACCAAATAGCAAAAAAGGCATCTATAATAACTAATTGAATGGGACACAGAAAATCATTTTCATTTGCCAGTGGGCTAAGTAGAGGACACATGACATGACACACTTCATTGTTCAGGACTTTCTTCTCTCTCTCACTCTTGCTCGAAGGCCATCTTTCTCTTTGGTCCTTTCTCTTTGGTCCCTGTGCTAATTTTTTTGCCAATGGCCCGGGTAAGAACAATTTGCTGAGAATTAAGAATATCCGGCCTAATTTTAGAAGGTCTTTTTTTTTTGCCGTGTATTACTTTTATAGTCTTTTAATCATTTTAACTTCTCTCAATATTTACCATGAATGCTTCTGTCCTAAGTTCAAGACATACATTTAGGAAGCAAGGCCTATGGGTCCTTTGTCTTCCAGCTCTTCCAGGAGTTGGGGTGGTGGGAAGTGGGATCACAAACGTAGCACTAGCAGCAGTGATTTATCTGCATGGCAGATGTCCTAATCCACCCAGACACTGGGGCATCTGAACTAAAAAAAGCCTGGTGACTGTCGGGGCAAGGATGTGATGCAGCATCGCAGGGGTGCAGTGCTGAGACAAGCCGAGATATTGGGCTGATACTCCATTACAAACTGGTTTTAAGGGAATGCCCTCAGTAGAGTGGGCAAATTACACATAACTATGCATACTTAACACACAAATACAAACATCCTCTTTTGGACTGTTAGATATACATCTTGCATCTTATTACAGACTTAAAAATAGCCAAAAGTACACACACACACACACACACACACACACACACACAGGGGACTGACGTTGATGGTGCGGGTGAGCTTGAAGCGCTCGCTCCAGTAGTTAAGGATGCCGTCGCGGCTAACGGTCAAGTAGCGGCCCAGCTGCATACGGGTCTTTGGCATTTCCTTGCCCTTCTTGTCGGCCTGCGGCGACTGGAATGGGTGGAACTGGATCCGCACTATCGGCTCACAGTGGGCACTGAGGGGGCACATATTCACAAACACACACAAATATAAACACAATCGGCTCATAATGAGCACTGAGGAGGCACATATGCACAAACAAACACACACACAAACACCCAAATAACAACACAATCAGCTTGCAGTGGGCACAGAGAAGGCACATATTCACACACAAACACACACACAAATATAAACACAATTGGTTTGCAACGGGCACTGAGGAGGCATAAATTCACACACACACGTAGAGTATAAACACACAGACATGTAAGTACAAACACATAATTTCTTACATATTGTGTTAACTATTTTATCAGTGGAGGAACATAAAATAATCACAATCTTAATAATCACTTCAACACTTCACACTCGTGTCAAAACTGAATTTTCGGTGTGAATTTTCTGTATGTTTTGTTTCTGTGGCGAGGGAGACTGGCCAGAGGGTCACATGACCACTGTGCTTGTGGCTGAGAGATCTGATCTGTATTCACAGCAGCGTCTCCAGCCTCAGACGGACAACTTCCTGAAACGCTGACTGCAGTCTGCAGCCATTACTGAGTGATTAAGTGCACAGTCAGAGCATGTGTCATATTCAGCTGGAAAGCACTGTGGAGTCTCTCCCTCTCGCGCTCTCTCTCTCTCTCTCTCTCACTCTCACACACACACACACACACAGTCTACATGCAGGCAGGTCAAAGCCATGTTAAAGGAAGGCAGTGAATCATAATCACTGACAGCAAAAGCTATGCGTCTGTGACACACATGCACAAAAGTGAACAGATCTCTCTTTGTACAGTACAGTACACTAGTAACCCTGTACACATGGTATAACTTCAGTATAGCTAAAGGCTATGAAAAATATGCCATTAAAGAGGTAAAGACTGCGATTAAAACAACTCATGTGATACTTGATGACAAGGCCTTTTCTATTTACTATAGACTGGAAGTAAAAATAAAAAGTGAAGTGAAATTCTGAAAAATCACAGAGGTGTCAAAGGGAATGAAAGTCATTAATGACAGACACACACACGGGAGAAAATCAGAGTAACAAGTTTGTGGCCAGGAAATGCACAAAGCCAATCTTATCTATCAAGGAACCTGCAGGTCATGATAATGATTTGAAAACTCCACCTCCCATTCCCTTCCTTCTCCTCCTCCCTCTCTCCCTCCCTCCCTCCATCCATCTGTTCATCCATCCATCATTCCTTTAGCCCTCTCCAGGCCTCCACTCTTCCCTGCTTCCTTTCACTCCATCCAGTCTTTCTTCTTTTCACTAATATGTATCACACCCTCATAAAGGTGGAATACTTATGCATTCCCAAAGTTCTAGGCCCTGAACCCTCAAAGACTTCCCTTCCTAGCATGACTGGGACAAAGAGACAGGCCAATGCTGAAACATTAGTCTTTTTTAATGTACAGAATAAAAAGCTGCTACCTTCAGGTTGCATTCAGCCTTCTCCAACCTTTTCTTTTCAAAGATTGTGGCTGTGGCATTTGATCTATGAGTTCAGGTGACTGACTGACCAGTTCTGTGTTCATTGCAACCAACAAAGATGCAAAGTCAGTTAACAACTATGGTTTTGGGAAATGTGCTCTCCTGACTAGGTGACCATGCCAAGCAGGTTCCATCCCCAGCATTAAGGATACTCACACAGGGACCACCTTCAGAGGCTTGGGGAAGTAGAGGGGTCTGTTCTGCTTCTGCAGGGAGTCTTTCTCGCGGTACTCCAGCAACATGTAGTTCAGGTACTCATCCTAAAGTAACAAGAGAGCAGTATCTCCATATTTTTGTTAAATAATTTTAAAAATATCATTTAGATATTTTCACTGATTTCGGATAATGATTTGATTTTCTGTTCATTTCTGAGGCTGCTGCACAGTTACACACTCAATATACTGTATTGCATGCTGAACAGAGAGCTAACCCAGGCTAAGGAGTCTAAGAGTCATTTCAGTACTGTACATTTCAACATTTAATCACATCACATTCTTGTGTCTGTAGAGCTTAAAGATATTTTTCTGGTATATAAATAGCACTGAATAGTCGGGAAAAGCCTCAACAGGGCAGCTACAGCAGAAACCTGGGTGACAACTAAATAAATGAAAGCCATCTTAAAATCAAAGCACGTAAAAGCCTGTAACAGTTCATGTTAAAAGTGTTAATAATAAACAACGTCACTTCCTTCTTTTCATGACTAAGCCAAGCTATCGCAGTGTGTGTCTTTGTCTGATGCTTATTCCACACTTAGGGGTTTTGGGAAATATTGGGGGATTCTTTTCTTCACCAAGTTAACCCCCCCCCCCCCTCCCAACATATTATTGCCTCATGTGAATTCTTTAGGAAACCCTCCCTCCTCTTTCTTATCTCAGAGTCCAGCCACTGTAGGCTACAGCCCTGCCTAGGACAGAGGCTGGGCTGGGCTGGGCATTAGCACTGGTCTGTCATAAATAATGAATGTGGGGGGCAGCTGGGCAGTTGACTCATTCGCTGCTTTCTGTGACCTGGGGGTGGGGTGGGGTGATGTCAGGCACGCACCAACGTTTCGGTGAAATGCACAGCTAAGCGTGAATTCAGCCCCAGCCACCCCTCCCCTCCCCTCCCTTCTTTCCCATCTCCCTCTCTCTCGCTTTCCCTCACACACACACACACACATACACACTCCACCAATCGCAGAGCTTTAATCATGTTTGATCTAAATGTTTTTTTTACACTAATCATGTAGATACAATGGGGTTGGAAGGGGTCATGACCTCATTCATAAAGAAATCTGATATTAATGATATAGCCATTGTTAGGGGACCAAAAGGAGACTGATATTAGTATTCTAAGTTATTCTACTGAAACATCTGAAACAAGTTAATCTATGAATGGAATGACCACAGCTAAGCCAATAGAAAGACAACTACAGCTAAACAAGAGCCTGCAGTGCTGTGTAAAATATGTCAGAACAGATGATGTTATTGAAACAAGACACCCACCCAGTCCACAGTGCCATCACAGTTTGTGTCCACTTTCATGAAGATGATGTCCACATCCTCACCCTCAACCTCACCCATGATCTTCTTCATTGCCTCTCGGAATTCGTCCATGTCCAGACCTGATGCCACACAATACAACATTCCCAGAGACAAAGAGCGACACACACACACACACACACACACACCCACCAGGAGTGGGATAGGGGATAGATATAGCAACAGAGAGATGGCAGAGGATGGGGAGAGGGGGAAAGGGAGAGAGAAGCGTAATAAATCTGGAGAGAGTAAATACTAAGGATGTCTGGCAGCTCTTATTATGTCCTCTTTCTTGAGGCTCTTTTGCTTGAACACATAAATAAATATATAAAAATAATGTGAATTAATTCAATTTTTCAAAACCCCAAAAAAGCACAGTAGGTCCTGGAAGCCTATGACAGAAGAACACTCGTATGAAGTGGTGGTGATGGTGTGTGTGTGTGTGTTGGTGGATGGGTTGTTGGACTGGCCTCCTCCTCCGTCTGTGTCGGCCTCATGAAACATGGCCTCGATGCGGCGGAGGTGCTCGTTGTTGATCTGCTCCTCCACGCGGCCCTGTCCCTTCTTCTTGTCCTCCTTTGGCGACTCACAGCTCCTGGCCGGCCCATTGGCTTGTTGCTGAAGACAGACCACCACAGAGATGAGAGGAGAGGAGAGACGAGCAGATAATGCTCGGCTGAATCCCAATGTGCTCCCATAAGACTTCAGTCTTGACAGTTAAAAAGCGCAAAGGGTGCATGGATCGGCTCCATAAGCTCAGGGATGGGGGCATTGGGATTTTGTCACAGCATCAAGAGAGACAAAATGCGCAATCCTAATGACTGCCCTAACCCTGAGTCCTCAAAGACTTGATTGAGAAATCTGCTGTGATTTAATCCATAAACCTGTTGTTTGAGGTCACAAAATGTTATATGTAGGCAAAAGAATAAAATGGGGCATAGGAAAACGAAACTGAGTTTGTATCCCCCACTCAGTTAGTGTTGGCTGCAGGTTCACTATTCAATCTATGTTTTAGAACAGTTGGCCTTCTGGCTTTTTCCCTACCAACAGCACTTAGTGACCTTGAAGAACAGGGCTATTAATTGATTCACAATGTATTTCTCTTTTAACTGGCATGTGTCAGCGAGTCATGAAGTTAAAACATGGGACTAGATTAGGACTCCGCAAGATGGTACCTGGGCTCCATTGCTTCTCTGTCTGTCTCCCTCTGTTGAAGACCTGGGATTAGATGGACAAATAGTTAACGTAGCAACACCAGATTCCCCACTGCTGAAAAGCTACAGGGCGAGAGGCATGACATCACATATTTATTGCAAGTCATTAAGGCTATAAATGATAAATGACCCACCAATTCTCAGTGTTGATGAGGTCATTGATTGAAGCACTTCCCATCATCTCAAAAGCCTCAGATTGCTCCGGCCTGGTTTTGAAGGAAGATTCAGGAATAGAATGTTCCACTCAAGTAGAATACACAGAACAAATTCCGGAACATGTTACACATCTGTGAGGTCACTGAAGACCATGATGTGATAGATCTATCACTGGAAACAGAGGTGTTTTCTCCATTCTTAAAATGGAACTGATTTTTAAGACCACGGGCCACAAATAAAACCACCACACATCAGCTCACATGTAAATACAGATTTATTGTTTGTAAGAAACAGCCTTCAGTAAATACTATTTAAAAAGGAAAAACCTAACAACCTGCAAGTACAAAAGGGGGACGAAAAGACAGTGAGTGAGTGAGCATACAAAAGATAGAAAAAAAAGAGAGGAAATGAATAGCGGTTGTGGCCATAGGCCCCACAGTGTACGAGCAACTCTCTGCAGATTGTTCCAGAAGGCCACAGGAGGCGATCAAACCCTCCATCACCCCTCACACCAGAAGAACATGTAACTGTTCTAATGTGTGTTCCTTGGCTCAACCTCCCTTGGAAATTAAAAATAATAATCTAAGATCTTAAAACTATAAACACACACACACACGCACGCACATACACACACAAACAAACAAAAATGGAGTTTAAAAACAGGAGTGGGAGGTCAAATTGGCACAGAATACACCCAACAGGTGCAACAGGTAACACAATGAGCTGTCAGCACCTCCAGAATTTGTTGAAATGATTGTGCTTAAGCAAGATGCCCTTCCATTTTAAGTCCCAAGCACACACACAAACGGAGGGACTTTTCTTACCAAGTCCTTACCAAAAAAAAAAAAAAAAAAAAAAAGACAAAGAAAATAACCTGATGATATAACCACACGGGTTGACATGATCATAGACAGAGAAGGTACATGGCCAGGTTTGACCCGGGTTGCCACAGCACTGATCGAAGGCAGTTTGCAATGGGTGAATCCCAGTGTCCTTCCTAACCCTGAGCCCTAAATCTTCAGACTTAACTGGAATGAATCAGTTAATCATGATTAAGACGATTTATGCCAGTTACGTCTGGGGGGTCCAGGACTGAGTTGGGGGGCATTGGGATTCATCCGGTGTCTAATTGCAGAGGTATGCACAAACAAAAAAAAAACAAACAAAAAAAAACAGATGGCACACAAATTAACCAACATTTCCTTCTGATACATTCCGATGAAATTAACTTCTTAAATAGTGAAATTACCACTAGAAAATTATACTCTTTCCAAAAGGCAACTAATTAGTATTGGACATCCATAATATGAGCAGGCATTCTGACATCTATCGGGAAAAGAAAAAAATGAAAGCAACATTCAAAAGCCACACCACTCTGTTCTGTATCTGGGGGGGGGGGGGGGGGGTGGGGGGTGGGCACAGGTATTGGATTTGATAAGGTAACGCTTTCAAGGCAGTTTCAAAATGGGTATAAAAGTCTCCGACGCTCTGGCCTTTGTACAAAGACTGGCAGTATTTCTTTTGTGAAGGCATAGTTTGGCCAAAGATTGTAGCAGTGACCACTGATTTTAGTTTGCTTTGAGAAAAACACCACATGCCCTATACTCTTGCATCATCTTTCACACTGCATCGAATGCTTTGGCAAGAAGGCTTTTTTTTTTTTTCAGTCCCATGATTGGGCGTCTCCAAACCTGACTGCTAAAATTGCTTAAAATGGAAAAGAAACTGCTACAAATATCTGAAGAAAACTCCATGAACTGCATTTAATCTTTACAAGGCTGACTGACTGGGAGGGGAGGGACTAGGTTAAGTAAGCTTGATGGGCTCAAAAGTTTGACAGCAGAACACATGATGATACATCTGCATACAAAGTTCAGAACCACAAATGAGATCTCATCATTCTGTGTGGAAACTGCAAAAAACAAAACAAAACAAAAAAACACTTCATGATCCATACCAAAAATTCCAACATGTAATCCCAGAAAACTGGAGGAGGATAAAACGTAAGAGATAAGTGACTAGGTTGACTCAACATTGCAGGTCCAAATGAATTTGATACTGTGATCTTGCAACGACAACAACCAAAAAACAAAAAAAAAAAAAAAAAAAAAAAAAAAAGAGGAAGAGGAAAGGAAGGCAACAGGAAGTTGAATCTTACAGACAAACAACCCTCCACTCTCATCAGGGGGGTGGAACTTAAGACGGCGGCCATCTTGTCCCTGAGCTCCTTACTGAAGCCAGCTGATAAGCAACCAGAGGGGGGGCGGGGAGAGAGGACGAGGACGAGGTTCTTCAAACTCAGCACATCACTGCTGCATGATGCTATAACATGGGTTTGTTGCAACAGTTCATTTGGAAAGACTGGTTCCCAAAGGCAGGGCACGTGGAGGGTTAATATCTCTTCTAAGAGCCGTGGGGCAGGGTGTCCAGAAGAATAGAGGAGGAGGTGTGGTGGTGGGAAGTGATGGTGGGAAGGGGACCACTGCATCCAGTTAGAGGCTTTAAAACTCCTCCTGGTCTTCTGACTCTGCATCGGGTATAACAAAGCCCTCCTGTCAACACAGAGGAGAGAGCAATGAAACAGGGAAACACAAGACTGAACTCACACATACATGGGAAACCACACAAACAAAACAAAACAAACAAAAACAACAAAAAAAGAACACACATCATCTTTATCATTATCAACAAGCCCAAAGTCCTGCACCCACAGAGACTTAAAATTATATAAATCGTCTCCATGGCTGGTTGTTGGCCCCATTCATTGTGAATTTACTTGCTGGATTTTTTCCTCCAACTGGACCTAGGTTGTGCGCAGCTCTTCCTTTGCAATCAAAACTTTTGCAATCAAAAATGGGAAAATGAAAGCGTTTGTGGCCACAGGCCCCAAAAGGGGCAATAGCCATGAAATGAGGAAACACAAGAGTGAGCTGCTAGACATGCTTGTTAGTCAAGAACGGCACAATCCCTGACAGAGGACTACAGTGACTTCCTCTTTTGAACTACAAAATCTTTCAGCCGTTGGACAGAGGTACACATCTCTCAGCTTTCTTAGCAGCTTGGTTGCAATCAAAGATTCTAGAGCGGAGCTCCGCTCTAGAATCTTTGCTTGCAATGCAACTTTCCATTTCCAACCAACTAAGAGTAGCCAACTGGCTGGTAAGCAAGATTCCCTAGTTCTCACCTAGAGATACAAACACCACACAAGTTCAGCTTTGACCAAAGCAAGTCCTCGTTGAAAGACTTCTGCTCATCAATTTCCAATTAGATCAGGAGGGTTAGGTATTGTCTTAATAGTGAAGTAATAGTGGCAAAGGGTACAGACCTAATTACATTGTACTAACCAAGCATCAGTTCACCATAAACCTCTCATCATGACTCCGCCTGCATTTGACTTCAATTGATCATTCGGAACAAATCAACCTGCAGCCCGTTTGACGTTGCCAAGGTCCGGTCATTAGGTATGAGAACGACCGAATTTAGTACAACATACATCAGGCCGGCACATCCGGGAACTTGACCCCAGAGACCAGTGTTGCCAGACTTTGCCAAAGAAAAAGCTACATGAACCCTGAAAAGAAGCCCAAAACGATCGAGGACCAAAAAAAAAACGTCTCCTATAATAGCCAATGTGAGAGACAGGCGAACTTTCCCGTTACGGACGACCTATGTCAACCCG
>JASCQY010000173.1:7040125-7059411 GCA_030264315.1 Sardinella tawilis
TATGTGTGTGTGTGTGTGTGTGTGTATAGAATACAGTGTATCTCACTCTCACACATACAGTATTCCATAAACCAGTATCTTTTTCTCTCTCAAAAACTTGCACAACAGCAACAGGTTCAAGGTAGGACATAAATACAATTCATGGACACCCTTCAAAGAGACTCTGTGGGCTCAAATTTCTTAGTTGAGCAGGGGGATAATAGTGTGCTCTGCTCTCTGGATGAATGAACCATAAAGCCTGTTTAGTCAAGAGATTATATCTTACAGGCTGTGAGGTGTCTCATGGACGATAAACAAGCCCAGCAATTCCTCTACATCTCCTGTCACTGCACTGCACTTCCACTCCGGCTTCCGATCTCAAGGTGAGCATGAGGTTATTCCCAAGGGAGACGATCCAGCTACAGGTGTGGCAGTGCAGGTGATCATATAGATGGGAGGGGAAGGGAAGGGAAAACTAGTAATGATGAGGTGTTTAAGACCAAAGTGCTTTGCCATAATAACTGTTGCTAATAAGTGTTAAGTCAATTTCGTGCTTCCTGTAACTCTGAAACACTAACATACTAGAAAACTTTTAGACAGATACTACAGCAAAATTACAACAACACTCGTCATCTAAACATTCTTATGTATACATTCCCCCCGCCTCTCTCTCTCTCTCTCTCTCACAGCCCATGTCAAATGGCCACAGCAGCACATGTGCACCCCTTCTTGCGAGTAGCTAGGGTCTTGTTCTCTGTGTGTGTGTGTGTGTACGTGAAGAGGGGGGGTGGGGGGGGGGGTGTAGGACCGGCGGCCCAAAGGCGAGAAGCAGGACTGAATGACCCTCTAAACTGGTTCACCCCTGTTCTGTACATCAGTAGCACCCCCCCTCTACACACACACACACACACACACACACACCCTCTCATCCAGGCTCACTGGGAGAAGGGTTGTGGGGCCCCATAAGACTCCTCTGAGGTGGGCTTTTGTGAGCTTGAGGGACAGAAGAAAAGGAAGTGGGGCAAAGCCCAACCAAAGCTCCCAGGTGGCTGAAAATCCCCTCTCTGCATCACCGCTGTGTGTGTGTGTGTGTGTGTGTGTGTGCGCGCTACTCAACGTGCATACATTCTCTCTCTCTCTCTCACACACATATTTGCATTTACACACACACACACACTCTTGCACACACTCAGTAACTCACACACACGCTCATGCACATGCACGCACACACACACTCAGTCACTCATGCACATACTCTCGCAAACTTACTAACTCATGCATACACGCACTCACTCACACACACACACACACACACACACACACACAACCTCACTCATACACACTCTCTTTTACACACGCACGCACACACACACACACGCACACACAGACATACACACATATATTCACACACACATACTATACAATATACATTTGTAGAGGTGATAAATGCTGGCTTATATTTGCTGCGATGAGCTAAGTTGGACTGAGGTCAAGGAAATGGCATTATGGGTCATGCTCGTTCACTTCCACAAACTCTATCCTACCATACAGTGCACTGACAAAATATCCATGGGAATAAATCAACGATGCCAGTGTTGAAAAGCATCGGGATCTCTGCCCAGGCATATCCATGCTATATGCTGCCTAAAACGATATTACAGTCACGCAACATCCACATCTGCACGTTCAGGCACTAACTAACTGTACACACACACACACACACACACACACACACAAACCATTAACTCCTGTGCAAGACATGAATGACACATGTGCAGTAAAGATTTTAAACCTTGACTCTTCCATGTGACATTTTGATGGCCTTGCAGACACGTTGAGTCTGGACAGGCGTGCAGGAGGGCCCCAAGCCCCGAGCAGTGGGGAAACAGCACCTTGTCAATACACATCCATACTTCCCAAAACACTATCTCTTTCCCTGCACACACACACACACACACACACACACACACAGACACACACACAAACACTCTTATTGCCCATGGGTCCCTCTTCCCAGGCACTATGGGAATGCTGATCAGATAAGATGCACATTTTTCGAGCCGACATGTGGCGTGACAAGCGTCGACAGGAGCTGCAGGAGAAGAGGAAGTGTGCATCCTTAGCCACACCCCCATCCCCTCACTCACTCACTCAAACACACACACACCCATCCCCTCACTCACACACACACACACACACACACAGCTGCATTGCCTGACTCCACATGCCGCTCATGGAAGAGAGGGACTGAACGAGAGGGACTGGTGCGTGCGTGTGCATGTGTGTGCACATGTGTTTGCGGTGTACGTGTCCACCTGTGTTCAGAACCTACCTGCGACCACATGCGCTGGCAAATCCACCGTTCAGAAACACACACTCAAGGCTGCACCAAAACTGCGCCATCAAGACCCACAAGCACAGCACACACCCACACACTGAGCACGCGTATCTTCCCTCCAACTGAAACACCAGGGGCATAATGACTCTTATTCTGCACAACTTTGGTCTCAGTGTCTGAAACGCTCTTCTTTTGGGTAAAGTTCACAGCTTTACAGTAAACCTGGAAAAAGGGGAGCAAAAAGAAAAGTGAGAAAGAGAGAGAGAGAGAGAGAGAAAAAAAAACAGACAGAGAGAATGGAAACTCCCCTCAGCTTGGTTGTTCCCCCTCCTCTGCCTACATGCTCCCCTCTGTTGAGTCACCCAACGGGATCCACAGGCCCGGGCACCACAAGTCACGCACCTGGCCTCGGAGGTGAGACTGAGTTAAGAGCTGTCTGTGTCTCAGCACTCGGCAATGTGCTACGTATGTAGCAAAAGATCAAGGGAAAGTGAGAGAAATTACTTAACTCACAGCTTAGCTTGACAAGCTTTTAACCTTTTAACGCTTCACGACTTTCCGCTACCTCTCCATCAAACACGTCTGAAGAGACATTCATACTCATTTTTACTGCTGCTCAGCTTTTCCACATGCTTCAGCAAAGCTTAGTAATACTAAAATGGATGTTTGAAACATTTGTGTGAAGATTTAAGTAGTGAGGACGCATTTCTGTTTTTACGGACAGAATGACATCATTTTCTAACTGGGAGGTGGTGAAGTAACCACTGTGCTACAGTTTGAGCAGCTGCCCGTGCAGCTACATAGTTTCCTATGCCACCGTGGAGCAGATTAACAGTGCTGAAGCAAGCCTCCAGTGGTGCCCTGACTAATGATTAACCCGCTGTACTCTACTGACTGAACACAGCTGCGCATTCAAGGATGCTCTTCAGGCAAAGTTCAGTGGTACAGTCTACCTTACAGGCACTAATTATAGCTCGGGACACAAACTGCCAGCACATTTACCTATAGAGTTAGCTTTTTTGTTGGCGCTATTTTAGAAGTCATTCAGAATCATAACACAGCTTTCACACGTTTTCTGAAAAATTGGGACTTTGGCACCTAATGTCTATTTCCTTGTGCTTATCTGCAAGGGACTAAAAACATTAGCTAGCTGTTTTGTGATAAAACTTTGATTTAGGACATTATCAATGCTATTTAAACTCTATCCATTGTCAGAGATGTTGGAAAGCTCTCTCTCTCTCATCTTTGGTAGTCACCCCTCAATCAAAGGGAGGGTCTTTTGGTAAGGAAATTCCATAACGATAAGGAAGTACCAAAAGCAAACTACAGAAAAAACAGAAACTGACCACATTCACAGTTGGCATACCCTTGCAGTATCACAGAGCACAATCAACAATAGTATGACTGCAACAATTAATCAATCAATTGAATAGTTGTGAACTATAAAATAAAATATTGTCGCACTAGTGTAATTGGCGGTTTGGGGTCTGTGTTGTCCTTTTGCAAAAATATCTCAAGATATTCTGATTAAAGCTTTTCTTTTCAGATACTTTGCTAATAAACTTACTATGAAAATACTATATATGACATAATGTGAATTCAGTTAAGGAACAATACTAAGATGAGAAAGTGAGTCTTTATCAAAACCATGGTGTGGAAACCCACTAGGCTACTGTATGGAACAATTCCAGCTTGAGACCAGACCATGTGTCCCTATCATTACTAATCTGAAGCCTTAAACCTTCTCACCCTCCAAAGAGCTGCAACTTGATTAGCCAGCTCCATGCAAAGTGGATTTTGGGATTGTATGAAAGGATTGAAGATTTGCAATAAAACAGTTTGTAGAGTTCACATGACAAAGAACTGTACAAAATATTTTTGAAAAATAGCTACTATTCTCTCACATCCATATGACTGAAAACTGCTCTCTTCTTCTTCCCAGAGGTCTTCCCTCAGCACATAAAGATCCTTCTGTGGTAGACTATGCCTCAGTGCTACCCCATCCCTCCCTCATGCCACCCCCTCCTCCTAGCCTTCTTCTCTTCCCTCCATCCCTCCCTCCCTTCTTCCTTCCCTCCATCTCAGAGTCTGCAGCTGTCTGTGGTTTGCCAGGGGATGCCCCGGCTGGCTCGAGCCCGGCGCCAGTTTCTGGCCAATGGATTGTACACATCAGTCAGGGCTGGAGACCCGACAACTGGTCAGCGTAGAACAAGGAACAAGGAGCACAACCACGCAGAACAAGAGAGGAAGAAGACGGAGACAGGAAGAGGAGGAAGAAAAGGGGAGGGTGGTAAAGGAATGGAATGGAATGGAAATGGTGGAGGAGAGTGTGGAGTGTAAACACACATGGACTCTGGGAGAGTGACGAAACGGAGAGGACACAACAAATTGAATCCCAATGTCACATCCTAAGCCCTGTGCCCTTAAAAACCTAACCGGCATCTATCAGCCAATCACGAAGCTGATTCGGCCATTTTTAATCACCTATAGGGGAAAAAAACAGCATTCGTTGCAGGAATCCCACAGATAACCAGTTATAACTGGTATCTGCACTTGGCTTCACTGGAACAAGTCTTGTCGAGAAGAGGCTGGAATCACTGCAACCTCCTCTAGTCTACACCCACTGACTTTGACCACCGAAGCAATGACTCCTTGATTTAGGCTACTGGAGGATGAAAGAATTGCGTGCCAAAGGGAGAGGTTTCCAAGTGCAAAAAGGGGGACCTCCAAGGGTGCTGATGCAACACTTCTGTAACCACTGACCAAGCTGAATCAAGCTCTAAGCGTGCTAGAGGCAACCAGAGAAGGCTTCCCCAGGAGGACTGTATTATATTGTCTCTCCTAAACACAACCACACTTCATTGAACAGTGTGTGTGTGTGTGTGTGTGTGTGTGTGTGTGTGTGTTTAATTGAAAAACCTTTAAGTGGGTTTGAAATGCGATAAGTGGTCCATTTTGGTGAAGTATTCTCCGTTGTCTCTGGAGCTGTTCTCGAGTATTTAAAACAATCTTTCTGCTCCAGTTTCAATTTCAGCAAACCAGGACGTGCTGTCAGTGTGACACTATCAGTCATTGTATGCAGCTGTCATGGTTCCTGCATATCTTTTAACACTAGGGAAAAAACTAGCCACAAAAAACAACAACAACCGCACCAAAACTCACAATTGTACCCGTACTCGTTCCACGCTTACTACTTGACCTCTGCTCCATACACAAAGTCATCTTAGTTGTGGATGTGGGTAAGTGAGTAATTTGAAACCCCTGCTTAGGGAAACATTCTACACTTCAGAGATGAGTGTTTTCTACGCGTGACTGTGATCGTATACTTGGGACATGACTAGAGTCATTCACACCTCATTCACACTTCTTGCTGCGATATCAACTGCTCTTATCCTCTTACCGTGGCGGTCATCTTGTCGCTTTCCGCCATGATGGCGGACGAGCACTTGTTGGATGGCATCACGTTGGAGCTGGGCTTTCCTTCTTCCTTCACTGCTCTGGCAATCTGTGTGGGCCATCAGACAATAACACACAATTAAAATGAAAAATATCAACACATTTAACACAGGATCAAATGCCGCACACATTTCTACACTGAATCCTGTTCCAGAGTTTTAGTTGCAGCTTCTCTATAGTATGGTCCTGAAAGCCGCTAGGTGTAGTGGAGGACTTTCGGTTTCAATCAAAATGATAAATATCAAGACTCTCTATCTGAGTTTTCTTTCCAGGTTGCAGACCCATTGTCTTACTATATCGCCCTGAAAGCTGCTATGAGTAGTTCTCATTGAATACTTTTAATTTTGAGTTGTCCACTTTCACTGCATTTAATACACCAGCCACACATGGTTAGAACATGATACTACAGGACAAGCTAATGCCAACATGGTGCTTAGGCTTTTTTGCCATTGTGTCAATATGGCTGATTGTTCACATGCTGTTGCTGTTTCCATGTAGTTTTTTTAATATTTCAATCAAAAAGTACTACACATAACTTCTTTGATCTTTGATCTCGATCCAAGTCAAGGACCTCCGCATACTGGCAACATTCTTTTCCATTGTTTTCAATACAGCCCTGCACACCAGCGCCCCCATCTCTGCCGCCATCACCTGTCGATTATTGAAGCCTTTTTTGTCGTAGCTGTTTGATAAAATCTATTGGTGAATCCACAGACTACTTTGCTATGTTTGCTTTGTGCAGTGAGCTGCTGGTGTGCAGAGACAAACGGAATTGTCAAATACGAAAGTGCTCCGCAGTGAGGCCTTAAGCCCCATAACACAGCTGCACTGTGATTGAGTTCAAAGGTCATGCCCCTTCCACTGCAGTTCATTCTGCTGAATACAGTGGAGGACCAGACCAGACTTGTCAGTGTGACTGTGGGGTAATTACCCACAGGGCAACCCGGGGAAGGGATTAGAGGTCATGCTTTCATGCTCAGGAGCCTTGTTTACTAGGGCTTGTTTATTTTTTATAAAGGGAATTTTCGAAAATATCAGTTTATAAAAATCTACATAGATACGTTTAAACAGGCCCTTATTCTCCAAAACCTTTCATTTTTTGAACTTTGCTACTCCCTCAGGTGCATAAAGAAACAAAATAAAACAATAGCCAGGTGACTGTGGGCTTTACCGTACATTACATTGTAGTTAATATCATCTAATTACATAAAGCTACACAAAGAAACTGTGGTAGAGTGGTTCCACTAAGTCTTAGTTGGCATTTCAGTTGAAATATTTAACTGGGGTAGATAAAAGGTAGAAGGTAAATGTGATTCCATCTGGAATATATTACTTCGACATTAAACAAAACCAGTGCTGTAACTAATCAGGATCACAGCAAATGTTTTTAAATTTCAGTCTTTAAATACAGCTGCACAAGTGGAGTTGATAGAAGTTTGACAACAAACTTTGGCATCGACAGACAAAAACTGCAGATAAACCCTTGACCCATAGCCTAAACAATCAGTCAATGAAATTCTATAGGAGCAAAGACTTGTCAGACACAACACGACTGTACAGCACTAAGTCAACCCATCCACCATTAATGGGCTCCGTTGCCCAAGGGAGTTATGTTGACATGAGAAGTTATGGCCAATTGTGTGTGACTGAAAAGCCCCCTCTCGTGTCTTTCCTGAGCCACTCTCTCCATCTTAAGAGCCTGCTGAACCCGATGACCGCGGCACTCAAAACCCATTAACACCAGACTTTTACCACAGGAGGCAGAGCCGCCAGATGCATCCTGACAATTATGGCAACACTCGCATACAAAAAAAGATCCAGTGGTCACACTTGTATATGTTATGCACAGTCCAGGAACGAACACACACACACACACACACACACACACACACATGCATGTGTGTGAACTCTCACATGCACACACACACAAACATGTGCACGCACACTCACACATACACACACACGCACACAAATCCAACCACTGCATGTGAGATAAAAGCATACAGAGAACAAAGCATGTCGTCTTTCTCCAGCCTGATGAATGTGTGTGAGCTAAGTATGAATTCACCTGCCTACACCCAAAGTACACGCCTATAGCCAAAGCTCTGCACCATTGTTAAGATGAGCTCGGCTGAGAGTGAAGAGCACAATAGGAGGCCACATCAAAGTTCTGCCTCCGTGTTAGGAGGGATAAAACAGGGAGCAACGAGTTTTGCCCTGAAGGACATGTACATTGGGAGGGGTCACCTGCCATTTTGCCATCTGACACTGGAGAGTCCACAAGTCGTGGTTGAAACAAGGATACCTGACCAAATGAGCATAACACAGCTAAACGAAATAGTACATCGATGTGATATGGTCCTACGTACTTCACACCCCACTCGATCTGAATTCAAAAACTGAATCAAACCCTCAGTAGGTAATTTCCCCTCCCCGGTTTCACTTACGGCCTCTAATATTACTAGTAGGATTCGATACGATGTCCACGTCATTACACAACTCATTTTGTCACAGAAACACACACAAGCGCACGTGCGCGCGCACACACAGTGCAGAATGATATCGATAGACTGCAGTTCCAAAATCGTTTCAATGTCACACTGTTCACATATTATCCTAAGGACCCGGTTGTGGCTTGACAATGAGCCTTCCAAAATGCTGCACATTCCTAAAGAGGCCCAAAATTGGACCTGTAAGTTGCGCAGCAATGGAACGTCGACAGCTAATTGTGGCATAAATCACAAAATCGTTTATCATCGTAAATCACAAATTACGTCACATTCTCACTAAAGGGAAAACATGTGGCATTTGGTGATCTTGACCTGGCGATGCATCGCTAAAGACAAACGGCTTGCCAGTGAGGGGAAAGAACTGATAGCTGCCTAGCCTCTTACCTTTATCTGTAACCTATTCACGTGTTCTTTGTAATTAATGAGGCAAATTATCACATTTCTAAGACGCATCAAGACAATACTTAAATAAAACAAACTATACACCACGACATTGCGAGTGCGGACATGAGCTTGCATACTTTCACTAGATTTTGTTATAAGGTTTAATTTGTCCACTGCCAGGTGAATTGCAAACTACTTTGAACAATGCTTTCGAAGATGTCAAACGACGAACAGCTTCACAAAGTAGTAATTAAACATTTTTGCTTTTGGGCATGCGCTTGCTTGTATGGAAAAGTTAAAAGCTATTTTGTAACCGAGGCAGTAGGCTACAGAGGAGCGCACGCTTTAAGCACGCTTCATTGGTAGTTCAAGTTCGTGGAAACGGTTTTAAGATATAATCAACCTATATTCCCCAAATACTTCATTTAAAGCCTTGCAACGCAGGCAAACATCTTCATGACCAGAAAAAAACGCACGAAAATGAAACTAACACATGGCAGCTGAAACATCTGGATTACGCCTTCCCGGCATGTCCAGACACCGCGAAGTCTAATTGTTAAAAACTTTTCGAATCCTTGTGGAGACAAAATTATCGATCTTCATTCGCATATTGAACACGATTCATGTAAAAGTTTGAAAGTCAAGTCTGATGGTTAATCTTTTCCCATTACACTTACCTTACATAATCACGTCCACCTTAATACATTATGCAGAATGAATTCTGGAAATCTTGCAATAGTTTAACAGAAGTAAAAAGAGCAACAATTGTCTCCATCTACTTAGGATGCAATAGGGGAACTACTGGTAAAAACCTATAATTCAGGTAGGCTATTCCTTCAGATTAGCGCAGCCATGCTGGTTCAACTCCTCGAATACGCACAGCAAGTACAGTAAGCTGGTCTATTGCTAAATAGAGTTGGAAGAAATTACCTGTAGCTCCAGTCGTCGTCCGATCTGAAAAAAGTTACAAGTTTGATTGGTTGCTCCTGGTATTGAACAGTTGCCAGGTGTCACGTCTTGTCACTATCCACTTACCCTTTCTTCCGTGCGCTTTTTGTAGGCTACCTCGAGGGCAAGGAGACTATGTAAATGGGTATCGAGATTCTTTGCGAAGTCCGATCGCTGCCTCACTTGTCAGGCGTGACTTTTCCCGGGCCTCGAATCTACTTCTCTAAATAACAACTACCTTTACCTTAACTACAAAAAGTTGAGTTTGAGAATAATCGAGTTTCCCCCACACAACAGGTTACACTCCTAGGACATTAGTTTTTTAATTTATTTGAGACTCTCTACCTTGCGTTCTAATAACAGTTAACATTTACCTTATCAGTGAAGTTCACGTAGGCTATTCAAATGCACCACATTTTTTAATAGGGATATATGACTGAAATATCTACATTTGTGCTCTATCATCAAAATGCCCTTTGACCTACCTGTTTGATTGGCTAGGCTCCACATAGACCCACACATAAAAGAAATTGTAGGCTATTTCTTATGGAGTATTGAGGCACAAGTTAATGTTGGCCTCCTCTAATTAAATTAGTTTGATATCTTCCTTAGTTTCCCCGAAGTTTTTTCGAGCAATAGCTTGTCTAGGTTAGCCTGTTGTGGACGTGAAGCAGGACTAGGCCTACAACAGGGCAGCTCTGGGTTCATTGCTTGTGCTGTAAGTTTGTAACATTAAAAATATCCCTATGCACCATCATCTTTGGTTAAGAATATGTGGTAGACATTAGCCTAAGCTTTAACTGTAGGCCTACATTATCAATAGCACAGGTCTAAATACTGAACTTGTGTAACAGTCCATAGCCTAGGCTACTTAAACGGCATAAAAATGTAAAGAAATGCAGGTCTATTGCCATAGGCTACATTAACATTATTTATTTAATTGCATGTATGCATTTACACTTGCATTTATACTCAGATATCCCTTCCATACTCCATTCCATCAGTCACGCCTGCAGTCCAGGACAACAGTTTGATAGGTTAATTGACAATTTATTAAAGTATCATGAGCAGCTAAAATGAGCCTAACTTCATTGACTCACTGAGAGTGGCACAGATTGCTTAGAAACCCCAAGTTCAACAACATTCTGGAGAGCATTAAGAAGGAAATGATACATTACTAAGCTCTAGGCCACCTGAAATGAGTCTATGTTTATTTTATGGTAGGCTGGCCTAATTAGTTTAAATTTGATTCAATTAACTATCTTGGCAAAATTGCACAATGCCTATCAACAATATTCAACAAGTAGATAGTCTGTATCAATCACAGGATGATCCTCTGAACAGGGAGAAGAGCTCAGACACCAGATTGCTGAGAAAAGAGAATCACTTGCAGACGCGGCTCACAGACATCAGAGGCTGCAAATCCTGGTCATAGACAGTAAAAGCCACCTCAGTAGAACCAAGGAAAACCCTGGAGCACTCAGAATATTCCTCACGATTGTTTTTTCTAAAGCGCAAACGAATATTAATTGACCAAATTCACACATAAGTGTGAACTTTGTATAACATTATCTTTAATGAAGTCATTAGAGTAACTCAGATGTTGACTAGAAAAGGACCGGTGCACTTCGTGTTGAAAGTGCCAAAGCTAAGAACGACGCTATGCTACTGGAGTACCCGGAAATCAGTTGTTAGATGTTGGACACTGTTTAGCCAAGTTTTGAAACAATGTTGCCGTTGCAGTTTACTAAAGATCCTTTGCCAGAAGCGGTGATCACTGACTTTCAGAATTTGAACAAATTTAGTGAGCAGGTAAAGTAATATTATTTCTCCAAGAGCTTTACTTTCATAATAATGGAAAAAAAGATGCACAGGAGTAGTCTGAGGTTGAGCAGTAAGCTAACGTTAATGTTAAGTTAGCCTGTATTGACACCCAACGTTTTGCAGTCGTTATGCATAAGAGATGACCTGCCATAGACTACTACTACTGAAGACAGATAAATAGCAGTGTTTTGTCCTTTTTTATTTGATGACAGACATGACAATATAAAGCTATCATGAATACAAAATGACGATAAAGCTTCCATAAACGCAACGGTAAAGGCAAGCCAGTTCTTTGAAGCAGACTAACGTTACGGCAATTGGCATTTCAATGGCAATCATGAAGCCAGTTGTTAAAGTCCTTTTCATTCGACGGGTTGCCACTCGTTTATCAGCGAATGCATGTTATGCATTTATGCAGACATTCAGGACAGCCGAGATGGGAACCTTTGGAATGCAGATGCTCACGTGTCTCGTGTCACACGACACCTTGTCAAAAGCTAACATTTGGAGATGATGAACAGATGCAAATTTAATTGAAATGGAGAATGACTGTAATGAGGATAGAACTACAACCAAATTGTTTCTTCCAGACTTAGTCCAGACTTCTAGACTTTATTATTATTCTTCCAGACATTATGCGTATGTAAATGAATGATTCTAGGCTAGCAGTGTAACTACAATCACATGCTGAGATGATATGTGACTGTATTCTGCTAACCCTATTTGTTTCCTATATTGCTACAAAACCCAATATGCCTATTACATATTAATAACTAGAAATAACCAATACCAGATAATAACATCACTGTGTGGATGCACTCTTGAATGCAGAAGTTGTATGGTGTATAATGGGCTATTAATTAAACTTCACTTGCACACTCTGATTATCATTCTCACAAACGATTAAGTGCACACATAAACAAATTACTAAGCTACTTACAGTATGTGTCCACACACACACTTAAACAAGTCCTTTGTCGTCACAATAGTCTTGATATATACGTAGTGCACCAAAGATATTTAAAAATTACTTTTTAAAAGCAACAGGCCTATCATTTGACCAAATGTTAATGGCAGAAAGATTGTAAGTATTAAATTGAAAGATAAAAATAAAATAAAACACTGTACTAAAGTTCATATGATGGTTTGTTAAATGACTGTTTTGTAAATATTTTCTCAATATTAGGCTAGTATTACTGTAAATGTTTGCACAGCAAATATCCCTAATTTTCCCCAAAACCTCCAAGCTTCCGCAGATTAATGCAGCTCTTCCAATTGTAGCTGCATTAATCTGTTGCATTAAGTAGGATAGGAGGAGTAACTCATGCAGGGCACCAAGGCCACAGACCACATTGGTCTGAGAACCACATTGGTCTGAGAACACGCAGTTTTTAAAGGGGCATCATAGCCGGCATTACAGCGTGCACACGCTGGGCTTGGTGTTCGGCCTGTTGATGAAAGTCTGCGGCCCCAATTGGAGTCGTATATGCAGTGCCGACAGTATCAGTAGACCGCTGCAGACTCATTTGTGACATCAACAGCTCTCAGTCTGTATCGCAGTCATGTCAATGAAATCGGCTCGGTGTACACATGCGTTATAAAACCTCAGATCATTATTTTTGATGAGGGGCTATTGGATTGGAATTTGGAAAGATTTGGTCAGCCAAAATATTATATTCAAGGTTAAAAGGATCCAGGTAAGATAAAATATAAGATTTTTTTAAAGAAGAAAAGAAAACATTCCATGGTTAGAATACTGTTCAAGTTCCATTTTTGTTTTCCTTTTGTCTACAGCAATTTGCCAGCCTGACAGAAATCTTATACCAGTTTCTCTTGGAACCAAAAGAGGTAAACTAAACCACAGATATGCATTATTCAAAATATGCAAGATATGCATTAATCAAGTTGTTACTGATAAGCTGTAGCCTGAACAGGCTTGATGGATCCACAAATGCACAGATACTTTTGCCTAACTGATTGAGTGCTGTGAACATCCTGGAGGATGGAAAAACAGTTCTTTGATTGAGTAATGCAAGCTTTTGGTTCTTCCGAGCTCATCCCTCGTATTGACACAGACACACACAAACACACACACACATACATATTCACTATTCTGGGTACAACTTTCCTTTATTTTTTTCTTTATTTAAATGTGAAACAGACGGACAGGTTTCTGACGCAGCTGAATGAGTTTGCTGGGGAGAATGGCATGGGCGCTGGACCCCTGAGGAGTCTGATCAAGAGCGTCCTCCTCCTTCCACATGGTAAGAGCACACATGGTTTCCAATCACACACACACACACACACACAAACATACATCACTGCACCCCCCCCCATCACAAACACGCCCCATGCTCTTCTTCCACACACAAATCAGTGGCCACCCCCCACACAGACACCAGACAAAGGCATAAAGTCCCTCTAAAGCTGAATCGGTTGATCACGCGCACTTTGGTGACGTCAAAATAGCAGACGTCAGACTTTATTTAAGAGCATGTCACGAGATTATGAACCTGATTTTTTTTTTTTTCTTCAACTTGTAACTAACCTCAGCAGGCCCATTTACGACATGGACAACTACACAGAGTTGCATGAGAGCTTATTTCACCCTCTTCTATAATGAAGCATTCGACTCCATGGTATCTGAGACATACTGTAGCTGTTTCAGCCATTTTTAAAGTCTTGTTTGTTAGGCAAAATTTAGCCTAGTAGTTTTTGTCCTCACATCACTCATGAAGTTTTTGCTGACTTAAACATCAGACAAGGTGTCTAGTACTACCAGGGAATGATTGCCAACACTCGAAACACACTAGAAACGTTTAGGGATTTATCCTGTTTAATCCACAAGTCAACATTGCTCGTAGGCTGCCTGTTCCTTCACTGTCTATGGCCTGTTCATGTCTCTCTCCTCTCTGCCATTGGGTGTGATTACCTAATAGTGCAACAGTGACATCAGTGGTTCAGGAGAATAATACCACCACTAGCGCGCCTGTCGAGTTTGGTCGAGCGCAGGCATATAGAGTTCACGCACATTAATGATGTCACCCATAGTGCACGCAGTGGCAGACACATTGAGTACACAGACCTTTGATAGTCATTTGTCTGTCCGAAGGAGTGATATTGATATCACCAGTGAGAGAAACCTGTATTGTATTGTTTTGTCTTGTTTGTTTTTGTAACTTAGGTGCTCTGAAGAAAAATCTTACTGCTGAGCAAGTAAAGGAAGACCTCCTTAATCTCGGTATGGGATAATCTCGTATTATTTGTACATACACGTACAGTACTTCAGTTGGTTTGTGCCAGTAATGCATGACGTGTTCTCTTCACCCTGGGTGTAGGAGTGGATGAAGAAAAGGGATTGCATTTCTCCAATCAGGTATGGCACAGCAATACTGCCCATTTGGTTACCAGATGAGGTACAGTTGCTCTACTGCAGTGATCATCCGCTGACGAACCATTTCGTTCGGCCGATATTCTCACATGACACTAAGCATAGCACTCCAGAATGACCAATGACTTGCATCAGATCTCTTACTCTTAGAAAGTCTTTAGCCAGAGGAAATCCCAAACAAAAAAATAAATAGATAAATAAATGAAGATGTTTTTTTTGGGTTTTTTTTTTCTACAGTGGAAGGTCCATTCTGCTGTGCTGTCACGAGTGGCCGTAGGCCAGACATTGATGGTCAACCAGTTGGTCGACATGGAGTGGAAATTTGGTGGTCAGTATCTCATTTGCTTTGCATATAAAACCAACCCACATGAAGATGGCATCTCCTTGTGTAAAGCCTGACTGACTAATGCATTGGGAGTATTCCACATGATGTGTCTATTTTGTGTGCAGTGACCGTAGGCACCAGTGAGATTCAGAAGACTGGAAACATCTTTCTACAGGTAAACTTTCAACTGACTCTGCACCTAACGTTTGCCTTATTTCTGTCTGTGGGCTTCAACATATTAATATATGATTCAAGATTCAAGAGGCTTTATTGTCATTTCACCTTGTAGTTACAAAGTGGAACGAAATTTCGTGCCACTGACTCTGCATAAAAACAAAGATAAAAAGATAAAAAGTTACTAATAAATAGCTAATAAATATTTCAGTTGTTTCAAGTGTAAACAGGTGTAAACATTGAGCATCAAGGGGGGGGGGGGTACAGCAGGAATTTACTGCGAGTTTAAAAGTCTTATGGCAGTGGGGAAGAAGCTGTTGCAGAACCTGGATGTTCTGCACCTGAGGCCCCGATAGCGTCTTCCTGAGGGCAGAAGGGAGAACAGTCCATGGTTTGGGTGTGTGGGGTTGGCAATGATTTTTTTCGCCTTTGAACAGTGGCGGTTTTGGCCAATGTCTTTGATGGGATATGATGATGGGGAGTGTGTTTGTTTAACTAAGCATACTGAAAGATTGCATGAAAAAGTTCTTGCGTAATACACACGCTGTTGTTTTCTGCAGTAGGCATATACTCTGCATGCCTATGTATGAATAAGTGACGGGCAAATGTAGTTTCTGTGAAGACGTCAAAGCAGCCCGAGGTGCTCATGATGCAGAGTCATGATACTGTAGTTGTCTCTGCAGCTTTCTGATTTATCGCCACAGTGACACCCAAGTCATCCATGAATTTGCCTCTGGTGTTCTTTTTCTGTGTGTAGTGCATGTGTTAGTGTGTGTGTTGGTGCGTGTGTTGGTGCGTGTGTTGGTGCGTGTGTTGGTGCGTGTGTTGGTGCGTGTGTTGGTGCGTGTGTTTGTGCGTGTGTTTGTGCATGTGTTGGTGTGTGTGTGATTAATTTAACTGCTCTTACCCACCACATACCGGTAGGTTTGTTTTCCTCTGTCATTCCCTCATCTTTCTCTTTTAATGGTGTACCTCTTTTGCAAAGGGGGAAAATTCCCTTGGGCGCCTGCTTACTTACTGTAAAATATCATGACTGACACTTGGTTCTGATATCAGCATTCTCAGACTTTAAAAACAGACCAGTTTTCTCTGACATGTCTCTCCTCGTTCACTCGTAGCTCAAGTTAATCATCCGAAAAGGGAACTCAACAGAAAACGTCTACATGGGTACGTCAGCTTAGGATTTGTCTGCTTTCAATACTCTTTAAACAGATATTAAAGGATTTATTCCTTGTTTGATATTTTCATAAACTCATTTTGCTTCATCCTTTTCATGTTTTATAGAGCTGACATTACCGCAGTTCTATAACTTCCTCCACGAAATGGAGCGAGCCAAGGCTGCTATGGACTGCTTCAGCTGAGCGACAGCGTCTGAACTCTGCCCCTGGTGGGGGTTTGTGGGAACTGATGGGAAGGCAGGAGGCCTTCATGCATCCACACAGGGTGTAGAACCAAGGACCCTTCTGGAATGCTGTGACATTCTCATTCTATGATGTCGTGTGTGTGTGAGTGTGTTTTGTAAGTGTGTACAAGTGAGCATGTGTTTAGAATGTAAATGGAGGTTTTCATCACCGAGATGAGGCTATATACTGTATGAATTTCTGTTTCTGTGTTCTTGTTTAAAAAGCAAATCATCTACGTCTCATTTATGTAAATAATGATTGTCTGATAATTGTCTCATTGTACATTAATTTACAATAAAATAAGATTTCTATTGAAATCAACATTTATTAAAAAAAAAGGAATGATGCTCGTTATGTTTTGTAAAGTGTACTCAGATGTTGACATTTGTTAAAGGCACTTTTATGGAAAGGCAGAGTAGTTGCAGACTTTATTTTAGTCTCCCTGTAGCTTTTAGCGCTGGACTGACCATAAGACTAATGGGCTGCACATGGCATACAGGGCTGGTTTTACTGCAAAAAATGGGTTTCAGGGTAGTGCCTTCTCCAGTGCACTGGCTCTTTGTCAAAACACATTTGCATAATAACAAGTCAACGAATGCAAAGTGTATGTTTTTTTTTTTAAATAACTTTCACATTTCTCTGTGCTTTTCCTTGTGAGTCTATGTTTAATGAACAGAGAAAAAAAATAAACAAAAGCAACTGTTAAAGCGCTCTAAGGCTAGCCTGGGAATTAGTTGAGTTTTGAAGCTCATTTCATCATGTCTGAACACATCCACATTTTATTGTCATTTCATCCACATTTTTCATCCGCATTCAGATGTCAAATGATCCATTGGGTAAACCCATTAGAAATAGGAAATTGAGTGATAGCACTGCAAGAAGCTTAAGTGTTTGGTATGGTTAAAGCAAAGAGGGTGTTCGTGAGGGATTGGAAATCTAGTTCTCCACCATGTTTTAAACAATGGCTGAACAATATGATGTCTTATTTATATTTTGAAGAATTGCAATACACAATATTAGACAGCTGAACCAATTTTTTTTAAGATTTGGGGTCCTTTTATTGATTATATTACCAGGGACAAAGCTACAGTATCAAACTAGGTACACCTGGGTATTCTGTAACGTTACATACATAGACCAAAAAAATGACTCTCCTGCATGTACAAAATGATTTAAAAGGACAAAACTGAAGTTGAAATTTGACGAAAGTTGGGAAACTGAAGTTGACAGTGACAGTGTCACCTCTGGCATTCTGGGCACAATTAAGAGGTCGTTTGTGTTGTAAATGTAATCAAGATTACATTCAGATCAGGCTGCAATCTATGGAGAGAACTCTACTAAGACTCCTAGCTGTTAAGACACAGATATGACTGGACACTTTGAGTGCGGCCGAAGGTGTGGATGCGATCAGAGGCTGACCAGAGTTTCACCTGTAGATGAATGATTTCTAGCCCACTAACTTAACCAGCATTACCAAAGGGGGGTCTACATGAGACAAAGATTGAGCCGTGACTCACTCGGACTGCTGACTAAAACAAAGAAAAGACAAACCAGAGATTCCCTTATTAGGCGTGTTCAGCTTTGTAAAGCAACACCTAGGCTACTGTATGAAGATAGCATGACCATATAGATAAGAATGCCATTATATCAAGTGAATGACTGGAAAATGAACTTGAATTGTTTTACGATATGGCAAATACAATCCCCCTCTCCTTTAAGCTCATCAAACTACCTTTTCCACTTTCATGCACTATGGATGATGATGAACCCGATGATGAAGATAACACTCAGGCAGGGCTGCCCCCTTGTCTCCCCCCATGGCTTTTCTCTATTATACAGATCAGACCATTTCTATGCTATTCCTCATCGGAAAAAGTCCCTACTAAAACCCACTGGCCACCTGGTGCGTGTGTGTTTGTGTGTGAACGTGTGTGTGTGTGTGTGTGTGTGTGTGTGTGTGTGTGTGAGTGTGTGTGTGTGTGTGTGCGCGTGTGTGTGTGCGGTGGGGTTGATGTAGGATGAAAGAACGAATTCACAAGAAACTAAGTTGATATGCACAGGTGTGTGTGTGTGAGGTGCGTCTTCAAGCGGAACAAAGCCCTTTGCTCAACCAAAGCTGTTCAGCTGAATGGCTGTTGTTGATAAATGGTTCCATGTGAAATCACATAATTCATCATTTCAAACCGTATCGGTGCAGTATCAGTGTAATTATTCACATCGCATGGAACCCTGAGGTTGAGTTGGATGGAAAGCATTGCAGTAACATGAGTCCGTTATTCCTTCACCTGTCTACTACTGCGGCCCCATTTGTTCAGACTTTTGCTTCCGGCCCTGTTTCCATAACGTAGATGGTATCTGTGCAACTTGTACCCCAACTGAATGTGTAAATATGTCAAAATTCACCGTAATGTCAGTGTATGTTTCCCTTTTCCCAGAGGACACGTCGGTTTGCGTGTCTGTCTGTCAGTCTGGGAATCTGTGTGTGTGTGTGTGTGTGTGTGTAGAAGAGGAGGTTAAATTCCCATTCACTGCCACTGATTGCAGCCTGGGGCCT
>JASCQY010000173.1:7158002-7176400 GCA_030264315.1 Sardinella tawilis
TCGGATACGATGGTCGGTTACGACAAATTCGGGGCAAAATCGGGCTGAAATCGTATAGTCTGACCAGGCCATTAGACATGTGTAGACATTGTAGACAGTGCAGAGCAGACTGCTGGTCAGTGGCAAAAGATTTGGAAACACTGTTTGGTATGAGATTTACATCATCTTTGGTGTGTTATGTCTCATGTGTCCAGACTTTGTGATAGTTTAATATACTGTATTTTGTGGTACATGCCCAAAATAAAAAAAAGTTTGTGTTTTTACTTTCAAATTCATTTTTTTTTAGCTCACATCTTTTTGTTTTACTTCTCTACATGGCTTAATAAAATCTGTATTCTTAGATTGCCCACATTAAGCACTCCTTTGAATGTTGGTCCAATGTGGTCGGAATGTCTTCCTCGTTGTGATCTCCATATGAAAAGTGCTTCATTTCCATATGGTTTTGACTGCGGCGAGGGGCTGATTGCCACATTATCAGTGAAGCCACACGTCTGCAGGGCACCGCTGAGCAGGACTAAAAGCTCTTATGGTATATTCACACAAAGGCTACTGGAGCTGATGCTGAAATATCTGAGTTTGCTCATGTTGCTCTAACTGCTCGTGACGTGACCATTGCCGAAGCATTTGCAGTCGAAGCACATCATGCCAAATTTTCAAAGTAGGGTTGTTTTTACTCAACTTTTTAGTGAATTTTTTTTTTTTTTTTTTTTTAGTTGCTCTAGTCGCCCACGTTTTGTGACCCAAATCGCTCTTGTTGCTTTGGTTATTAGAAAGTGAAATACCTCCAGCGATTTTAGTAGCTCTGGGTGGGAGCACTGAGCCAGAATTCAGAAGAGGGCCTAGCAGTGAAAGATTGATGCATAGATGGTTATTTGTAATAGGCTTTGAAAGTTTCATAAAATGTCCAGGTACAGGTGTTTTCTTTGTTGCATGTCGTGTATTTGTAATCGCATTTCACTGACAACCCAGTTGATGAGTTGTAAAGTTGATTAACCCAGGTTATGGGTTGCTGGAATAAATTGGAAAAGAGATGTGTTCCTTTCGTGCTGAATCTTATAGATGCATGTGAACTGTGTGTGTGTGTGTTAGGAGGAGCCCATAGCTCTGGACAACAAGCCCAGCATCCGTGAGCCGTCCTCCCTGGCCCACTCTGCCTACACCCTCGCCGCCGCAGCCGCCACGGCCACCGCTTACCCCCAGGATCAGCTCTACATCAACGGAGGCCTCAACTACAGTTACCGTGGCTACAGCGGACTGGGTACCAGCGTGCCCCAGCCCGTTTCCCTGACGACTGCCGCAGCTCAGAGCAACGGTGAGTGGAGGGCTGATGCCTCCTGATTGGCAGGCTCATAATATGTGTGTGTGTGTGTGTGTGTGGCGGAGTGATGGTTGCTGATTGACAGGATCATAACTAGCTCTTGTACAGCCATAGTGAAGAGACGCCGCAAAGACGTGGCATAAAAGAGAAAGAGAAAATGAAACAGCTTGACACCACTTTAGCATAGTGCACGTGTGTGTGTGTGTGTGTGTGTATGTGTGTGTGTGTGTGTGCGTGCGTGTGTGTGCCATATAATCATATTACACCCACTCTTTTTAAATGTTCTGCTAATTCAGAGTCACGGCACAAAATCGCTAGAAGAAAACAGTAGAAGGAGAAAAAGCATTTTCATGAAATCATGTCTGGGGGAAAAATAAACCCACTGAAATGGTGAAAGTGATTTAATTTATTAAAATATCTCATTTACTCATTGCATTGCACCGGCTTCATTCTGGCACACACACTCTTTTGTCGCCTACACGATTTATTAGCAGCCTCCAAATTAACTCCTGAAAAGGTTAATATAGCTAATTTACCAGATATTCTTGACAGAAGTACTTTGCAATTTATTTAAAGCATGCATTGTGTATGTAGTATTTTTTTTAGGCATCATTTTCTTGTGCATTGTTACAGTACATACAGAGGCCTTGGCACAAGCCATTGTCTACAGTACATAAGCTGTTGTACAGGATGTATTTTCGGTCTGTCTGATCCCTAGCCCACACTCATGTCAGCGCTCTCCTCAGGATTTGTGTTTCAAGCATGCATTGTGTGATAAATGAAATGTTTGTGTATTATAATAATAATAATAATAATAATAATCCTTAGCAGGACCTCATGTTCCAGTGTTGTAAGGCCGTGCTGCATCTATTGTCTCTGTCTCCAGGCCCCACTGATCTCAGCATGAAGTCGCTGGTGTCCAGCTCGTCCTCCTCGTCCAGCTCCAACAGCCACGCCCACAGTCACGGGCGCAACGGCAGTAGCGGCGGGGCCGGGGGCGGGGCCTCCGCTCAGCTCAGCCCCACCGAGATCACGGCCGTGCGGCAGCTGATCGCCGGCTACCGCGAGTCCGCCGCCTTCCTGCTGCGTTCCGCCGACGAGCTGGAGAACCTCATCCTGCAGCAGAATTGAGCCGGGGGACTGCTGAGCGCCCACACACTCATCCGATCCGTCCATCCCCCTCTCTCTCTCTCTCTCCCTCTCCCTTTCTCTCTCCCTTAGTTCTCTCTTCCCCCTCCCTTCGCTCTTCTCTGTCGCTCTCCGTGACGCCTCCACAGTTCCTCTCGAGCTCCGACTCGGAGTCTGGCCCTCCTCCTCAACCTCTCTTTCCGCCGCAGCCCCTCTCTCTCTCTCCCTCTCTCTCTCTCTCTCTCTCTCTCTTTGTCTCTCTTGGCTCCTCTCTTGTCAGGGGCTCTCTGCGGCTCCACATCAGCACCTCGATGAGTCGAGCACCGCCGTCCCAGAATGCATTGTGACTGCTGCCATGTGGCAAAGCAAAGACATGACGAAACAGGGGCGAGCAAAGAGAGAGAGAGACCACATCAGCCTGTGAAGTACGGCCAGACAAAGAGGGGCCGTGAAAATGGAGGAAGAAAAGAAAAGAAGAGAGAGTGAGAAACAGAACCCTTCCTCTTTTCCTCCCCTCCATTCTCTTCCCCCAAATCCCCCCATCCCCCACCTGTGCCCCTCAGCACCCCTGGATGGGTGAGTTGATGTGGGCTCTGAAGCAGGGAGCTCCACACATGACATAATATGACATGACGCCAGTGAGATTTACAGGACGCCTCTCTCTCCTCACCCCCCCCCCTCCTCCTCCTCGAGGGAGAGAGAGAGACCCCTCTTACAAAAAACTCTTCACATTCTCAACTTAAACACTTTGTTTAATTAATGAGTCTAACTGGAAAGTATAAATCATTTTCTTGTTTGATGTTTCCTTTTTCATTTGTTTGTTTGTTTTCTTATTTTCACATGTGTGCGTATACAGTACGTGTGTGTGTGTGTGTGTGTGTGTGTGTGTGCCTGTGTGTGTATGTGTGTGTGCGTGTGTGAGAAATGACAGGAGAGAGTGAAAGACTTAACAAACCTGCTGTAAATAAATGCTCTCAGTGTCCTAAAGCACTTTTTCCCCTACTTCTCCAGACCTCGCTCTCTCCCTCCCAGCTTTTCTCCCTGCGGAGGGTTGCTTATCTTATGCATAAGGAGATGCCATTGCTACCACCTTGACCTCAACACCCCCCCCCCCCCCCCCAAAAAAAACACTTTCACCCCCTCCTCCCCCTCCTCCACCCCCACCCCAGCCACCCTTGAAAAAGAAGAAATACCTCAGATCTGCCGGGTCTTCTGTGTTCTAGAATCCTGACCGACTGACTTCACCGGGGCCACTTTACGAGCCTCAGGTAGAAGAGATAGACGAGATTTAAGCGAAGGGTTTGGTCCAACAAACAGCGTTTCTGTGTTGTTTATCTGTAAATATTGGCATTGTTTCTTTTTTCTTTTCTTGTTCTTTTTTTTGTTGTTGTTTTTAAAAGCTGAAGTGACTTGACTACCAATAGAAAGTTTGTGACGCTCTCTGCTCACTTCATCTTCACCGCCAAGGTTAACCCAATATCGTCCCACCGTCCACTCTATTTCCCCGAAGCTCTTACCCTGCCCCATCACCACCATCATCCCAAAGACTTGTGTTGTCTGTGGGACTCGGGAGCGTTTTGTGTCGAGGGGCCAAATTGCACTTGCCATAGCAGGCCCAGCACAGCATATGGTACTCCACAGGAGCGGATGGGTCGGGATCAGACCGCCCCATCACCTCGGATGCCAAATCTCTCCGTCCACAGCGTGGCTCACACACACACCACGCACACCGCACCGCATCCTCTCCTGGGGTTGGGCTCATTGCTTCTCGCTTCACGCTTTTGGTCCCCCCCACCCCACCCACCCCACCCTCTTCCTGTCTTCGGCAAACCCACTCCTTTGCCTCCTCCCCTCCTTTCCTCTCACCTTCTCTCTCCTCGGGTCCGAGGGGGTTGGTGGACATTGGAGTCATCCGGCTCTAGTCTTTGTATCTGTTGACTCTTTTTTTTTTTTTTTTTTTTTGTCTTTTTCTGTCTTTAAAAAAAAACAAACACAAAATGGCCATTAATCCATGCTGCTGCTATGGACTGGACTCTTATTTGCCACAGACCTGAAACCTCAAGAAGTCGGGACCGCCAGCCTGCTGCACAACCAGACCACCTCAAGACCAAATCCATGAAGAGGCAGACGTGGGGAGGAGAACTTATCAAACTGTAAAAGACAGAGAAAATGCAGAGAAATGAGAAAAGATGAGAGGCTTGAAAGGAAAAAAACAAAACAAAAGAAACTCTGACTACTTCAAACAAAAAAAGAAAGACAAAAAACTGCCGTCTACTTCTTTGATATATATTATTTTTCTTTAAAAAAAAATGGTGTTTATTTCTGTGATTTTTTTTTTTTTCGTGGCTTGTAGTGTGAGTTAGCATTCTCCTGTTGGCTTCACAGGGCTGATTGCTTTTTACTCTCTCTCTCTCTCTCTGGCGCTTATCCTTTTTGCTTTGCTGTGAGAGAATATTGTGACACTTTGAAATGAGCTCAGCACCTGATGTTCACACATAACCCCCCTTGCTCCTATGCCCCCCCCCCCCTCTCTCTCAAATCCACCATGGGTCAGAGGGTGTTTTCTTCTGGACACACCTCAGCCTTCTTCAAGGCTACTCAGATCTTTGACCTACAACGGATGAAATGCAACCTTTTAGTTATGTTTTCTTTTCTCTCTTTTTGTAACCATTTTGTTTCAGTACTCAGTTCAGTACTAATTTTCCCTTTTTTTGTTGTTGTTCTCCTTTTTCTTCTCAATGGCAGTCGGGCTTGTGAGGGTTCGCTGTCACATCACTGTAATCTTTTGCTCCCTTTTGCACAGTGAGATAATGCAGCAGAGTAGCCCAGCGACAGGCATCTAGTGGAGGGGGGAGGGGTGGGGACTGGGGGTGTATATGATTAGTTGGTTTCACTGTTAGTGTGGAGTGATGGAGAATCCTCCATGTCACTCATACATACACACACACACACACACTCACACACACACACGCACGTTTTTGGCAGGGCCCTGCTGCAAGGGGAACGCAGGACGTTAACCACGTTATGGAAGTGCAGTTGATAATCAAAGCGTTCCTGTGTGCCGGCAGCACTAGGGGTTAACCCGCAGCTAGGTGCGTGGTGGCACAGGCGTGATCACACTTGCCTTCTGCCACGAGCCACACACAGAGGTGTGTGTGTGTGTGTGGCTGGAGGAGGAGGAGGGAGGGGAGCTACAGTGTCCTGACAACTCGCATATGACTGTGACTAGACGTGTGAGAATTTATGCGGTCCCAGGGAGGCTCGCGTGGCATCAGAGGCTCCACGAGCGCCCGCTGTGCGCCCTGGCACTGTAAGCCCTGCGCCACCGACAGTAAAATCACCCCTCACACCCCCCCCCCCCCCCGCCCCTTTTTTTGCGTAGGCACCCTCCTATTTATGCGTGTGTCATTTCTTAGCCTGCGGCAACACATTCTGAAGAATTGAGAAGAGAGAAATGTAGTATATTTTATTTATGGAAAAGAGTGGTATGGTTAAATGTACCAAGTTGAAATGTGTGGGAGCTGTCTATTCTAAAATGCTGTTGGTAAACAAAAAAAAAAAGAAGAAAATGAGAGAAAATGAAGAAAATATGCAAAAATGACCAGTCCGAGGCTACACCTCACTGTGTTTCTCTCTCCCTCTTTCTCTCTCTCTCTCTCTCCCCCTCCCTCTCCCTCCCTCTCTACTGTAACTTATACTTGTCTTTGTTATTGTCCCCTTGCCAGTGTGACTAGAGAGAGAGAGAGAGAAAGAGAGAGAGACCACCACATCCTCTCTCTTCTCTCCTCCTCCTCCGTCTTTTGATTGTGTCCCTCGCTCCCTTGTGGTGGCTCCATCCCTCGCTCTGTTTCAGCACTATCCCCGTCTCCCTTGGGTCGCTCTTTCAACTGCTGCGTATTGCAGTGCACCATGGGAAGAGTGTGGCAGGTAGCCAGCCATGGCGGAGGCGAGAGGGTGGGGGGGGAATAAGAGATTGATTTCATACTCAATTCTGCCGTCGTCTGACACGCATGGAATGGCAGTCCCTGGTGATGTGCGACAGGTTTTGTTAGTGCATAGAGCGGGCATTTCCACTGTGCGGAACAGACTTAAGAGATCTCCCCCGGCCTATGCCTCCCGTGCTGAGCCTCATAGTATTCATGAACTCCAGATTAATATACCCTCACACACACACACACACACACACACAGTGAATTTCCAATTCTCTCTGTCCTACTCTCACTATATTTTTACATACAAACATATACGATCTACGCCCTCTCACTCACACACACCTATACACACTCGCACACACAAAATGCAGGCTCTCTGTGTCACTGTACAGACAGTCTCTCTCTCTCTCTCCCTCTCTCTCTCCCGCTTTCCTTAATACACACATACACTTCCTCTCAGATGCACTTGTATTCATAGATTCACATAGATTCAGTCTCTTGCCACCCCATCCCTCTCTGTCTATTCCTCCCCAGAGCCTGCCCTTGTAACGTCAGTTATGTTGAGTGATGGATTGGGCTGGGGGAAAGACAGGGTAGTGGTTTTGGATGCTGCCTTCTCTTCGTCCGCTACTTTAGGCAAGCTTTACTCAGAGTGATGGATGGACCCCCCCCCCCCCAACACACACACACACACACACACACACACAAACCTCTTGCCCTTTACCCCCCACTCCACTCTACCCCATCCCTACCCCCCACCCCCACCGCTCCTAACCCCACGAAGGAAATGACATTGTCAAGCGCTGCTGCTGCTAAATCTCTCTAACCTCACTTGCCACTAAGCTCTGCTACAGTCTAACAGTGAAGGAATTTAAAAAGAAAAAAAAAGTGTCAGATAAAAGTTGTGTGTTTGTTTTGGGAAGAAAAAAACCTGAAGGGATGACGGTTTTAAAGATAAAAAGGTTAAAAAAAATCATCAGAGAAGAGGTCGATAGAGGCAAGATTATTTAGTGAAGAGGCTCGTGCTAAATACTCCATTCAAAACTACCCCGCACGTCCTTTCCCATTCGTACCTTTCGCCAGCTCACCAGTTTTTCTCGTTTTCACAGACAGCTACTTCAAGAAAACATACTGTTCAAAAAATTGAACAAACGTTGAAAAAAAAAAATCTAGGCAGAAGACAATCTTGGAAAGGTGTATCTTCACTGTTTGATTTCCACTCCTCTTCCTGTGAGCAGCTATAGTACACAGTGTGGCTCGGAGACCGCAGAGTATGTTAGCCATAATCAGAGCATTCTTACTCAGATCGATTCCTCTTCAGGACCTCGGGAGGACTAATAGTTGGCCCCACTGTCGACACCTTTTTAAACCTGATTTCTATTTTTTATTAGTGTAACGGTTGTTATTATTACGATTATTATTATTTTATAAATACTTTTTTTGTATTGCAAGTAAGTGGTCTTTTCAGAGATATTTTGTACAATATCAACATCACAAGTGACGTTACTCTGTATTGCCTATATACATTCCAAACCAGGATGTCAAAACACTCAGCTGTCAGTCTCAACAGCGTCAAAAGTCCCACTGCATTATCAGTGGACAGTCCCCTCCAAGCACACAAGAGACATTTACGTCAACAAACATGGCTACATCAACATTGCTGACCTGACTATAGTGTTGAGATGGTAAAAAGCAATGGGAGATTGTCATTTTAACCCAACATCTAAGCCAGGGCGTCATACACCTCCTAATAATCAATAACAAATCTATAGATGCTTAGTTAAGCAGTGCTCCCTCTGGAGGCGTGTGAGGGAAGTTCGACCGGCGCGTCCTCCTCACCCAAACTGCTGTGTGCTTGCTGTATACTGTAGGTGTGGAAATTCACTAGGGAGCCAATGGCGCTTATCTAATCTCCTACGCCCTGATCAGGGCAGGGTCAACAAACACACACACACACACACACACATATACACACACATGAAGGGACTGCCCATCCAGACATTTCAGGAGGTGCACGTGGGAATGATGCTTGTTGGGACTTATGCTGGTGATCACACACTCTTAATGGTCTGCTTTGGTCAGATGTGTAGCTCAGCAAAAAAAAAAAAATAAAATAAAAATAAAAAAGATAAACAGAAAAAAACTAACACAACGGAGAAAGAAATGTAACTTTTTATTTTTCTATCAAGGGCAGTGTATAGCTAAAGTCCAGTCGCAAAATGATTTTCCGACCATTGTCTGTTGTCTCTCGTCATTTGATGGTATTGTGGATTATTTTGTTTTCTTTTTTCTTTTTGTTTTCCTTCCCTGTTTTACCCTACCACTCCAGAAAACAACAGTCTGGGCTCTGTTTTGGACTTTGTATCTAACACCAATGTGAAAAGAAAAAAAAAACTGTAACTCTCCTTCTTCATTTTGGACTCAGTGGAAGTGTGATGTTTACATGTACAGACTTTTGAAATTCTCTCTTATTTTATCAAGTTTGTTTTGATTTCATTTGTTTTGTTTGTCACACACAACTCCTTTCCCCCCCTCGATGAGCCCCAGTCTCTCTTGTTTAATTTAAATCTGATTCCTTGTTCATTGAAGGGAAATGGGACTAGCAGTGTCTAAAACCTGGTTCATAGACACCACAATGGAAGGAGGACTTGAGCAGATCAGGGTTGAGCCACCGGATGTCCTTGCCTTGTTGACACGCTCCTGCCTCAGCAAACACATAGCCTGGTCGCCGCGGCCTTGAACTAGCCAGGCACCAACCACTCGCCAATACACTTAAGTCTGCTACTCAAATAATGTATAAGCCATTAACACACCCTCAGACAGGGTTTCTAGTGTGATATACAAATAATCCATGTTGTAAAACGGCAGACTATAAAAACCTCAGGAAAATGAGAACATTTTTTGTGTATAAATGTCTTATTGAAGGCCCATTTCCCTCTTTGATACCATTTAAATTATATTAAATAATTATTCTTTTTTTATATTTATTGTGTTAACAGTGAATATTTTTTCCAGTACATGTGGCTGAATACTTAAATTCTTTAGAAAAAAAAAGTGTTGATAAATATATATGTGAAACAACTTAAAAAGAAAAAAAGATTGAGAAAAAAAGATGGAAAACTCCATTTCTGTTTGTTTCAATGCAAAACAGCATGGGCGGCTCTTTGACCTAACATATCAATTTGATTACTGAAGAATCCAATGAGTTGAAATAATGCTTTCTTCATTGTGATGTCACGGCTTAGGTAAAAATGTTTCATTACATCAAATTGTGACTTCTTTTTTTTCTCCCAGGCTGTACCTCACAAAGCTAAATATACTAATAAAACCGTGTGCTATATATCAAACAGATCTCTGTGTACTGTGCCTTTTATTCTCAGTAGAGTGTCGCTGTCTGGACAGGTTTTCACCCATTAGTGATGTTTGAATGTTTTCACCCATTAGTGATGTGTGATGTTTGAAGCAAAAGCAGACATTAGCCTACTAGGCTATATTACATTACAGGTCTACAGAATGAATGGAAGAGAACAAGCCATAGAGCAGTGTGTGTAGTCAAATGTTATCCTGGACTTTCTTACTTATTAATAGATTATTTATTTAATTAATTTAGATATGACTGAATTCCCTTTCCGTGTTTTAAATGTTGCCCAAATGGATAAAGCGCACGATGACGCACAGGTGCAGAGTCGGTGGGAGACGCAGAAGGGGCAAGGCGCGCCAAAGGCATTCTGTAGCCGATATGGTACAATGCCACATGACATCCTCTGTAACAACCAGCCCTAAAAACGATGTTTGCAGTGGTTAGTGAAAGAGCAGGTTATCCCCGGGAGTCCTTGCCTATGTCTTTAAGGATGACGTTCACCGGACAAACCACAGTGAGTATCCTCCCCGGGCAGGCTCAATGAAATTTATTTCTCAGCTCTGCCTCTCACAATTACACTCCTCTAAACAACATGCCGTTTCCGCATTCCCACGACGCGCTTAGTTCTATGAATGTGATCCATCCAAACACAGAACCGGTTCCACCTGATCCCCTACTGCTGTGAAGTGCACTGCGAAAAGACGAAGAAGGGGGATCGTAGAAGTGCTGTGTAGCGGCGTTCAGCGATTTGAGGAGATAGCCTACTGTAAAAGACCCCTTCCGATCCCTTTTTACTTTTAACGTCGTGTCCAACCCACGCATACTCTGGATACCCCCGCCGTTGTCACGAGAGCCCGAGGAATCGGCTTGGGATGGAGGACTGTTGTCGCACTTGTATGCCATGTTGTAGTAGATTGTGGAACTGGATATGGCCCGAATTTCATTATCCGAACATCACAAGACCAGCAGAAATCCGGACAGTCTCAGGTGATATCAGCGTTCCGGCGCCCAAGAAAAAGCCAACGCAGCTTTATGCGGCTTTGTTTGATTTCGAAGCCAGGAGTGAGGAGGAGCTCACTGTGAAGGAAGGTGACAAACTGTCGGTCATCGAAAAGCGGGGTGATTATGTGCTTGCCAAAAAACTTACCGGCACACTGGAGTCGGGATTATTACCGGCGAACTATATAGCTTTGGTTCAAGATGAATTTGCAAAATACAAGTGAGTAGCAATTTACACAGGCCTGTAGTGCTAAGAGACTGCCTTTACGTTGACAATCAGCTACTGGATATCAATGAAATGTTTTGCCCTTTGATTTCTCTGAAAATGTACATGTGCACTAGCCCTGATTTACAATGAGGTAAAAGTCAGTGTTTAAAACTTAACAGACAAATTTAACACTTCCTATTATGTAAGCTAACTTGCCAATAAGTAACTAAGCTTGCTTATCAATAGCCTAACTCGTTGTACCAAAGTTCCTTACCGCTGTGTGAACTGACTCATCACTATGGATGGAGGAGGGAATTTGGTGCTACAAGGAATGAGATTCCTGTTCACCATGTGTCTTACAGCTTGAAGAGTACGCAATAATGGGTGAAGGGGTTCAGAACACATCAGCCCGAGTTTAAATTCACCCTCACAGACTGTTTATTTGCTACACAAATTGTGCCACAACATGCCACTACAGAGGGAATGTGGCATTATTGCCTGTCATGCATTGGTCCATAAACTGTTCATCTAACTTACAGAAGAAACTACAGCATTGTTTTCCACTAGAAAAGATGTAGGGATTATTTTCCTATTATTTCCAAAGTGCTCTATTGTCTGAATGGGGTCACATCAGACATCAGTCTAAAATATCCCTTGCCAGGTGGAAGCACACAGAGAACTATTCATGGGCTGGATCAGGTCTGAGTGAGAGTTTGTGTGGGCTGAGAGCTAGCCTTACCTGCATCTTGCAGAGTTTCACTGAAACCTGACCGTCACGGAGTCATGCAAAAAAAAAAAAAACGGGTGTGAGCGTGTGCCTCAAAGCCCCACCCATATTTACTCTCTACACAGGTGATGTCAGGTTGCTGAGTCCCATTTCCAAATATTTTCCATGACCAATGTTAGTGCAGGAGCGAGACAGGTGTACTTTTAAAGTGAATCTAAAAGAGAATGCGCATTCTGAACTCTTGGCACTGGAAGCTACATTTGCACAATAAAGCTGAAGCCTCACATAAGCCTTTAGAGCAAGGATGTCTATTTGTGAAAGGAAGGGGTTCATGGAGGTGCTTGCATTGTTTGTTGTTGGAACAGAAACAACTGACAACAGCCTCCCAAAAAAACAAAAAAACAGAAAACAGCTGTCTAGCTTCCATTAAACCTGTCCTATGTAGCCTACAGGCTTGCTCAGCTCTTTCCTATTACACTGCTCTTAGAACGTCAACCGGTTGTGTGTTCTGAAAATGTGGTTGTGCAATGGCCACTTTAATAGCCCGTCTCTGATTTTGAACACCTTCTTTTGCTATCTCTGCTTTCACCACAATGCAGTAAGGCAACGTAACGACTCCTATGAACTCTGTTGGCCCAGAGTTATAACAACCATGGCCAATGGACAAGAGAGACATGCATAATGTGTAGACTGTATCAGCTTAGTTAAATATCTGGGTTATCATGGAATGTTGTTATCAGCTGAGACGGCTCCATTAAGGGGCAGTAAGTTAATCACTGAATCTACGACTGAAATTTTGAAACACGTACAGTAGTTCAGTAGAGGAACTCGCAACCTTGTCAATAAATTAATACAAATGAACTTTGGAATGGATTGTGGATCCAAGATCAGTAACACTACTTTCTATTAGCTGATGGTATTTGCTGCCTTTTTGTGTGTGTGTGTTTGTGTGTGTGTGTTCGAGAGAAAGAGAGAGAGAGAAAGAGTATTTCTGTGTCTGTGTATGTGTTTATATGTGTGTGCGCGTGTCTGTGTGTGTGTGTTTATCCCTAAGGCTGTTTTTGTCCCTTTTTGCATGTGTGTTGGGTGTGAAGATGGTACTATGGGAACATCAACCGGCAGAAGGCAGAGAAGCTTCTTCTAGCCCAGCAGAACAAGAACGGCTCTTTCCTGGTGCGCATCAGTGAGAGCCACAGTGACGAGTACACCATCTCAGGTGAGCACTCCTCTTTTGTTTATGGCCTTTTCCAGCCTTTATGAACAGGACCGGGAAGAGCCACCATGAAGTGTGTGGAGATAAAGATGGAGTGGGGGGACTGCAGGGCCGGGTTCTAACCAGGCTGTGTGAGGCCACGGGGGCCTGAATATAACGGAAAATATAATGGAATGGAATAATGGAAAAGACATAGTTTCAACGTCTCTGTGCAATGGGGGTGTGAAACTGAGGTCGTTCCATGCGGTGCAACCCTGGTCTCGAACCTGTGACCTCACAGCAACATCGGATCGGGAGTTGAGCGCCATCCAGTTACCTGAAAAATTCCAGGCTGCCATCCAGCTAACTGGCAGGCACTTCTGATGTTGGGAGAGAGGGAGGGTTACTAACGTTCCACGCGCACAGCTAGGCTAGCTGGCATCCGTGACACAAGCCCTGCATTCAGTCGTACGACAGTAACCCCTACTGACTCTGAAAGTGTTTCTCCACTGTGCTCATTGTGCTCATACAGAGGTTGGGGCAGACACCAGAGCCGTTAATTGAAGAAAGCCCCACCGGAATTGAGTGTTACACAAGTCTATGCTCTCTCTTCTGCCTCCAAATCACACAGCATGCTCTTGCCTCTTTTATACAGTTTATCACATTTCATTCACACGCACTTCCCCTCCTAGTGACACATAAACGCTGTCCGATTGTAGTTCTTCCTGCTTTAGGATATCTCAGATAGCAAAGAACCAGAGTTTTGGGAAACCCTACCCCACTCCCCCACTTTCTGGCAGATTTGGGTCTACATCTGAGTAACACATTTTCTGCCTAAATAGTAGGCTACTCTTATTTAGAACATCAGCATTTCTTGCTGACACATATTCTTCAGAATATCAGCATTTCTTGTTCTCTTTGTGACACAGTTTGTCATAGATCTTTGCCTTAATGGCACCATAGACATATAGAAGGTAGTATTCCATAAGTCTATGAATGGCACTGTGTTCTTGAGATTATCAGCATTCTTGTTCTCCTTTGTGACACATACTCTTTAAGGGTACTGTGTTCTTTAGAACACAGGTATTTCTCATTTTCTTTGTGACATATACTCTACTTCATGGCTGCTGCGTTCTTTAAAACATCAGTATTTCTTGTTCTCTTGTGACACATACTCTACTGTAATAGTACTGTGTTCTTTAGAACATCAACCTTTCTTCTTCTCTTTGTGACACATTTTCTCCTTGAAAGATACAGCGTTCTTTAGAACGTAAGCATTTCTTCTTCTCTTAGTGAGTGAGTGCTCTTTGAACCCAGCTATAGTCCAGTTGAGAATTTATTGAACTTCCAATCTAATGATACTGTGTTCTTTAGAACAACAGCATTTTCTGCCAATGTGTTCCAGTCTGTCTGTCTGTCAGTCTGTCTGTCCGTCCTCTCTCCATCCTCGCGTCTCTCCTCTGCCTCTCTGCAGAGCCCAGATCTAGTGAACTTCATCTCCTCCTCAAAGCCTCCATTTACCCCCCGCCCCTCTTTTTCTCTCCTCACTGTCCCTCTCTTTGATTCCTGCGCCTCTCCTCCGCTCGGAACCTCCCATCTCCACTGCACTCTCCACAGCCGTTATTCCACTACCCCACATGGCTGCTCTCCCGGCTCTCCCTCTCTCTCTCTCTCTCTCTCTCTCGGAAATGTAGGTCACCAGGACCTCCATTCACCAGCCACACTGTTCTCACACGATTGCGCCCAGTTTATCACTGCCACGAGGGGAGAGAGAGGGTTCCTTGCGAACAAGAGCGTCCGCTAGGGTTTTTGTGTTAAATGCCACCTCGGAACGCAGTAAGAATGTGTCCTACATTGGCGTTCTGAGCCAGTGAATCGTTGCATATGGTAGAACGACAGAAGGCGGTAATAAGAAAAACAATAGGTGTATTACAGCCCTGGAAGAGGTTATGCACATGTAGTACACAGTGAGTCTGTTCTTCCACTAGAGGGAGCTAGGGAGGCAGCTCGTTAGACTGGGCAGGTTTCTGGCCAAGGCCGTCCTGAACCAGTTGTGATGGGGAGGACATCAATAAATATACACCTCCCCTCGTAAAGCAATATGAATCAGCACACGCACGAACCACACACACACACACACACTAATATATAACGTGACTCATTTTTATGTTTTTGTCCCCCAACAGCCAGGAATGAAGGCCAGGTCTATCATTTTCGTATTCGCCGGTCAGCCATTGGCGCCTACTATGTGTCAGACAAGATCTCCTTCGCCACGCTGGACGAGCTCATACGCTACTACCAGAGCAACAGCAAGAGCCTGGGCTGCCCCCTGGACCAGCCGTGCGTACAGCAGGTACGTCAGCGCAGAGGCAGCCGGTGTTTCTGCTCCGCAGCCCGTCCCACATGTATGGAGGCATCACTCATGTGTAACAGCATGCGTAGCTCCCATACATGTGTGGAAATGGTGACTATAGGACTTGCAGTAAATGTAATGGATTACGTAGCGTAGGTTTGCGTAGGCTAGATCCAGGCGATTTATTTGTGCTTTATTTCGGGGTCTGGGCAGCCATGATAAGACAGAGCCATGGCTGTAGCTGCTGTCCCCCTCCCCATGTTTGGTTTTGTTTTTATTGATTGGCCTTGTTTTTTGTTTATTTATTTATTTTGGCTCAAGGCCTCTGCGTGACACCAGATTCTTCTCTCTTCCTTTCCAGGGGAGACGCTAAGACTGAGTCACTGAGGCAGTGGACAGAGTGTTCCTCACACACACACACACACACACACACTCAAACACACACCGCACACATTCAGTTTCGTCTTCTTGTCACTTACTGTTGCATAAATTATGCAATTGATTGTGTATCGAGTCTAATCATTTCTAGCATTTTATGTCCTAGATGATTTTGTCCTCATAGAATTTCAAGTGAATCACCACAACTAACTTATTTAATCAAATCGAAATCACTCTTTAGATTTGTCAGCACACTTATTTACGATTTATATACGATTTATAGTAGATATTTATATATTTATTGAAATTATTTGCTGACAATGATTTTGTAGAATGTTACACAACTTTCTAATCGAGTCCAAACATTTCTTTTTTTAGTTTTTTTTTCAATGCACTGTCTTTGAAATCTAGAAGTTTTTACGTTATACACACTACTCCTAAACTGTGAATGTACACAGCACATTGCTATGCATATTACTTTACTAGATGTATTTTTTACTCTGTTTTGTACTTTGAAAATGATTGATTGATTTCATAATCTTTATCAAAATATGCTTTGTAAGATCTTTTTTCTAACACTTATTTTTGTTAACACTTGTTATTATTTTTAGTCCAAGACATTTTGTTTTTTTGTAGTAATATTCAAGACTTTTTGAATAAATTTCCAGATGTTTTCCGATTATTCTGTTGCCCCCTGTTTGACAGTGTCATCCATGTAGACACATAACCAGACGCGTTCTTCAGCTTGAACCTCTTCTCTTACCAGATCATGTGATCACCTAACGATTATTCCGTTGCTAAAGGGTTGATTCTTATCGCTGGTGATGAAAAGAACCTCTACTGTTCCTTTGCTGACATTGTTCATTTGCCCTCAGCCCCTCCCCCATTAGTGTGTACACAACAGCTTACAGCTTCAGCGTAGATAGCAGTCCTATCCGTCACCCTCTAATGACCTTCGCTCAAGGTGCACGACTGCACGTACCCTATCATGTCTGGAACGACGGATATGCCACCACACAGCAGCGCTGTACTGAATGCTGTGCATACGCAGATCTTCATCTGTGTCGATGCCACACTGCAATGAATGACAAGCCTAAGACAAAATGTGTAGTGGCACTAGAAGCCTCTAGAAGCTTCTAGTAGAAGGTAAAGAGTGGACCTCCAGAATATGAGAGGTCCAAGGAGTAGCTGTGAGGTCTCATGGTACAGCAGTTCAGCAAACAGACTCTAAGAATGTGTGTGTGTGTGTGTGTGTGTGTGGTTTCAGCGGGAGCTGTTCGACATGGAGCCCTGGGAGCGGCCTCGGGAGGAGTTCAAGCTGCAGCGGAAGCTGGGGGAAGGGCACTTCGGAGAGGTGTGGGAGGCGACGTGGACCAGCAAAAACCAGAAGGTGGCCATCAAGATGCTAAAGCAAGGTGAGCAGGCAGCAGCCTGCCTTAGCATTGAATTTATTCAGCCACCATTCCAGGGCATGGCTTATACTGAAATCACAACTGTGTCCATTTTGGTTTATTTTGTTCATTCATTTTAAGCTATGTGTGAAAAGAATAGACATCAGTATTCATGAGCAAATAGAATACTGTAGATATTAGCGTATTTTTATTTGTATTACAGTATTATGAATATTGAATTTATCACAGAATGAAAGGGTACCCTGGTGTAAGATAAATGGACTGGGAGGAGCACACAGGGCCATGTTTGGGCTGTTCCCCAATGAATAGTGTTTTTTCCTGAATAGCCATATTCTGTGGTAATCTGCTGACTCGTCAGAAATCCTCAGAATAGACCGCATTTGACTCAGTGGGAAACTACCAACGATTGTTCCTTGGATTTATGTGCTGCAGGCCTTATGTCATCCCAGTCTGTGTCAGTTTCCTAGAACCGTAATTGAAGAGTTCAGAAAGAAAATCCTCTTGAAAAGTGACACTAAATATACAGAAATATATACGTATATATATATTATTTTGATAAACTGTATCATCAGTACAACGGCAGTGATGATTGTTTTGACTTGATTTGTTTTTTACTTGATAATAACATTAAAGTTGCCGTTTCTAATACAGATTACTTGGAAATTATGATAAAAACAGTTTAATGTCTGCATATTTCTGAAGATGGACAGGGTTTTGCATCTGAACTCTTCAGCTGTACAATGTTGATTGTAATTTAGTAGACTACCGCCAGTGCCAACCAGCTAAGTTGCCAACTGGTTAGCAACTGTGGTTTTGGTGAACAGACGCCTGCTCATTTTTGGTTAAAAAAAACTAACAACGTGTTACTTACATTACTTATTTTCCTGGGATGGAATATGTTTTTTCCAGAACACATATGGGTAGGCTAGCGTCCTTTCTCATAGCGCCCCTGGGGTGTTATTGCCATAGGAAATTAAACTGTAGCCTACAGCAAGAGCTGTCACTGTGCGTGCCACCTGGCCACCTCTATCCGTGCCCAAGTTAGACCAAGGCAGCTGACAGGCAAACAGGCAGATAGACAGACAGACAGATAGATAGACTGGCTTTTCAGAAGAGGAACTTAGTTAGCCTTGTTGTGAGTTTCGAGTGGCAGGAATAAAAAAAATGGCACTTTGTTCTCCTTTGCCTAAAACGAGATGCCACAGAGCTTTGATTCAGTTGCGCAATTTGCATATTCCCCCAAAATGCCCTGAAATGAGAGAGTGGCAGTCTATTTGTTGACTCTCGTGGAACATATGTCTGTGTGTGTGTGTGCTTGTGTGTGTGTGTATGTGTGTGTGTGTGTGTGTGTGTGTGTGTGTGTGTGTGTGTGTGTGTGTGTGTGTGTGTG
>JASCQY010000173.1:7244929-7254929 GCA_030264315.1 Sardinella tawilis
AAGAATGTGTAAGAACACAGTGCAAAAAATGTCCTCAGGTTGATGGGTGTTGAGGAATGTAATGTGTAAAAAGATGTGGTGTGTGTGTGTGTGTGTGTGTGTGTGTGTGTGTGTGTGTGTGTGTGTGTGTGAGTAGGATGTGTCTGATCCTGTGTCTGAGGATGAATGCTGAGGAGTGAATGTGTGCAAAATCAGAGGCATAAAATTGTTGCACAAAATAATATTGTCATCTTTGGTTGACCCCTGGCTTTAAGTAAACTTCCAGGTCTTTCATCACTTCCATGTTGATAGATTATGCACAGGCATTCTATAGGCAAAACATTACAAATGGTCATTACAAATCTACTGTAAATACTAATGAATGGATTTCACTTGGAATCTTGTTATGTGGTTAGATGGGATAGATGATGTCAGGGTTGGAATGGTGGTGAGACAGTGAAGGGATGATGTACTGTAAGTATGTAGGGGTTGAGGGGTAAGGGGAAGTGTGTGTGTGTGTGTGTATGTGTGTGTGTGTGTGTTGGGGGAGGGTTGCAGTGTACTGTGCATGTGGGGCAGTAACTTACTGACGATGCAGTGGGTTGGTTTTTTGCCCTATGCTAAGGCTGACTGTGAAAAGACCTGTTTCACCACATTCTCTAGATGATGATGGGCAGATACCAGCTCTGCTATAAAAGCTATTCACTTTGCTGTTCAATGGACAGTTTAACGTTAACAGGTGAGCAACACAGGCTTCATCAGGGGTTTCCTTTTATTACGGGTAAGTCTGGAAATAAATGTTATCTTTTACCAACCATTTTACACACTAGCAGCGCAGTGCAAACACTCATCAGAAGCGTCATCTAAATTAGTGGTGCCTTCATTTTGTATAGTTAGTGGTGTGCACATCCGACTATTCATAGTGTGCGACACCAACAGGAATTATCATCATAGAGCAGTAAAACTGGAATAGATGGAGCAGGATGTTTGAATTTGGAAGTTTAATAACTTTTGTGAATATGTTTAGAAATTTTTTATATTTCCTTTTTATGTTTCCTTCTGACTTCAAATGCTACATGTTTTTGTTTTTTGTTGACCTTTTGTTTTGTTTCTTTTTCTCATCCTCTTGTGCATTTATCAGGAGGACATCTGACACCATGGCATCAGCAATGGAACCCGGATCAAACATGGAGAAACTTGTTCAGGACATGTTCGCAGAACTGGACTTGACCTGGCTATACAGTGAACCTAATGATGATACTTCAGATACTTCAGAAAACAGCAAGGTTCCAAAAGAAGCCAATGAAAACTTTTTTCCTGAAAGCAACAGCAACTTTAAAGAAAACACTGCAAACTCATTCAACTTCCCACCGCTTATTCTAACAAATCCCAAATCTCTTAGAAACAAAATTGATGACCTGAGATTGAGGATAAAGGACAACCCAGAGTTCAAAGATGCTCATTTAATTTGCTTCACAGAAACCTGGGGGATGGGAGAGTCTTATGATGTTCCTCTGGAAAATTACGAAACTTTTAAATCTCCACGTGACTCTCAGAAGACAAATAAGAAAAGGGGGGGCGGTTTGGATGTTCTCGCAAAAAAAAATGTGACAGTGCAGATGTTTGGAGAAAAGCAAACTCCAAACTATCAATTTATGGTCGTCTCTTGTAAAGTAAATGAGCATCCAAAAGATGCAGCTCCGCTCATCTTGATCTTAGTGTATGTCCAACCAGAAGCTAAACGAGAAGACACACGAAAGGAAATTATAGAGGTGTATGAAGAAGCTCTTAAGTGGACTAAAGGAGGCCCTGTCCTTCTCCTGGGAGATTTCAACTGGATTGCCAAGAAAGATCATTTCAATAACTTGGAAAAGTATGTGACCTGTCCCACCACAGAACACGCCACCCTGGACCAGTGCTATGGCAATGTCCCAAAGGCATACACGTCCATTTGCAAGACTCCACTGCATAATAGTGATAAAAAGAAAAAACACTCTGATCACAATGTTATTTTCTTGACCACTGATGACAGAAAATGTGAACACAGAGAAACAATCCAGTTCTGGGAAATGTAGGTCCAATTCATTTAATTATTCATGGGCAGGGTTTTAATGTATTTTTGAGCCTTTTGGACTCAATGAGTTTGTCCTCTTTTTTCAACAGGGTGAAGAAAGAGAGAGACGAGAGGAGGAAGAAGGGGGAGGAGGAGGAGAAGAAGAAGGAGGAGGAGGAAAATCTGTGTAAGGAAATAAAGCAGAAATTGAAGTTCTTTGATTAGGAGTGAACCCCACCGAGGATGAAAAAAATGTAAGACATCTCCGTTGCTGATTTGAAGTGGACAATGCTCCTTAACCTTAACATGTGGTCCCAAGGGTGCCGCGGGGTGTGTGTGTGTGTGTGGGGGGGGGGGTGGACTGAGAGGCACGGCAGGGAACAATGGCAGGGAACAATGGCAGGGAACAATGTTTTATAATCATTTTTTGTCTTGCAGCGGCTGACTTCTACACATACTGTATGTACCGTAGGAGCCTACAGTACACCAAGGACTGTTACCACAATGGTTCAACGATGGACTTGCGCCAAAGTCTGTGACTACTGTATATCTATACTGTTAGAATGTTCATTGTCATATTTGGACCATACATTGAATAAACCTGTTGACAGACCTATCTTGCCTACTGAGTCTTTACAGATTTCCACATCTACAGAAACTGTGCTGTTTTAAGATCATTTGGATATTCCCCTTTTGTTATGTGGAATTTTTGTTTCTTTTTACACATCCGTAGGTTGGTCTGGATATGTGTAGGTACATTATTAGAGCTGCTTTATTGAATGTATTTATAATAAGAGGAGGGAGGCAGGGCAATGCAAGGCAATTTTATTTATATAGCGCATTTCCTACACAGAGGCAGTTCAATGTGCTTAACAAGTATAAATGCAGAGACCAGTAAAAACAAATAGGTAAGATTATATAAAAGAGATCAAATGAGGCAAGAGTGCCAAAAGAGATAAAAAGTTAAAAGGTAGAAAAGATAAGGATATAAAGTCTAAAATAAATGAAAATACAGAAATAAAAATAAAAATGCAGGAATACAAATACAGCTGTAAGCAGAAAGCATCTGAGAACAGCTTGGTCTTTCGTCTAGCTTTGAAGTTTGCAACAGTAGGAGCCTAGGAGGGAAGGATAAAGGGTCTTTGAGAATCTGACACTGACACATGACACTGGACTGATGTCCTGCACCAGTGGTAAACTGGGGCCAGGGCCTAGTAAGGTCTTACTAAAGGTCTCACCCTGATACCTTAAGACAGTCAGGATATTATGGCTAACCCATGGAGGTCTATCTGCACCTCCCATGCACCATCACTGATTCACAAGCAAATCAGTAGTGTCAGCTGCAAGGAGGTAAGCAGTGAGCACTGGTCTCCTAAGAAGATGTCAGGACCTTTCAGTTTGATCAGAAACATGCACCAGTTGCACGGGCCTACATATTTTGAAAATTCTGTAAATAATGCTTGTAATTTACATTTATGTGAGGTTCTGATTTATTGGTGGAGACATTCATAAAACAAAGATTGAAGAGCTCTAAAAAGCATTGCTTCTACTGTAAATTGCACCAACATGCAGTTCAAGCAGCTGCCACTGAGAGGCAGTGTAATCCTGCAAATGGATGAAGCCACAAACCATTTCAACTTCAACACTATCATGAGCACTGCTCATCATTACTGTAGGTCGGTTTTCTGTTCTTCTAACCAAACCCCATACAACAAAAGTCCATTATGTTTGTATGGTGCAACCTGCAGCAGCCTCTCGTTATGAACTCAAGGAATTGAAAGTGCAAAATATACATTATATATAAAAGTGCAATATATTTATTATTTCCGTATCAAATCATTTCTCCTGTTGATTCATCCACTATCCAAACAATTAAAAAATGCAGCCAACAAAAATCCAGCGGGGAAAAGACCACAGTATGTCTATGACACATTCTCAGGCAAGTTCAGTAAATGACCAGTAAAAATCTTTTAAATGATCTACTCCCAAAAATAAGCTTTAGTGCCCAATAAACTTCCTCTCAGACGGGCCATCTACAGTACATCTCATCTCATCTCATCTCATCTCGTCTCATGTCGTCTCATGTCGTCTCGTCTCGGCGAGGACAGCTCTGCCATACTGCAGTTACGGTGCGGTCGTGCGGTTGCCATAACACTAGATGCAGATCAGCTGCAGGTCTCCCCCTCTCCGCTCCTCTGAGATGCCCGGCTACCCAGCCTCCCAAGGATGTATGGGGTGCCACCATATGGCAGGAAGCTGTGTGCCATGCTGGTGAGCTGGCATCGCCTGCCTGTGCCAACGGCCAGGCGTCAGTCACCCCTCTCACGGGACCAGCTCAGGTTACCATAGAGACAGATGGCGATGCCCGTTGTCGTGGCAGCGGGGACTGGAGCAAGAGCAGGACCCCGTGCCGGACAGGAGCGGCCGAAGCCAAGGGGCCGAGACGAGGTGTGTTCTGCCTCTGAACACACGACACAACACAACACGCAGGGAGGAGTGTGTGTCACACACCAGGGAGCATCGAGTCAACTACTTTAGGGGGAAGGCACACACACACACACACACACACACATGCACATGAATGGTTGCATTTGGGGACTGAAGTTTATGAATGCATCTCAAAAATTCATGACAGGGATATTCCAGAGTGTTTGTCTTGTTTTTACTGTGTAGTTGTATTATTATGTGTGGCTGTGGGTAGTGTGTGTGTGTGTGTGTGTGTGTGTTTGTATGGCTGTGTATGTATGCGTGTGTGTGTATGAGTGTGTTTGTATGTGTGTGTGTGTTTGTATGTCTGAGTGTGTGTGTGTGTGTGTGTGTGTGCGCTATAGGCCTATGAGTGGATAGGACGAGTAGCTGGTAGTGGGGTCGAGGCACTGAGCGCCGGGCCACAGCAAGAGCAGTCATACCCTCTGCACTCGGCTCCTGCCCCACTGTCTGAGGGGTGAGATCAACACACACACACACCACACACACACACAAACACACACACACACACACACACACACACACACATACACACACTCTACTCAATCACAGAGGACCCAATGCCACATCATTTAAGCAGGCCGTCCGTGTTTATGCAGAGAGCACGGTTGCTATGCTCTCCAAAGGCAGACTACATGTGCACAGAGCCAAGTAGGCCTACATACAGAACGGACATCAACAGCAGCACTGTGGCCATGTTACTCACTCATGAGAGGGCTGCTAAAGGTGCAGTAGCATTTCCATTAGCAGTGATATGGCTAGACTGCACTAAAAAGTATTTACAATGCCGAGCTCACGTACAGTAAGCCTGTAGCATGTAGCATCATGACTCTTGAGAGAGCTGAGACACACACACACACACACACACACACATAAAAAGAGGTGACTAAAAGCCGAGGCAGGTGGAGAATAATCTCACAAACACACAAGCATGGAGCAACAGAAGGTGTGAGAAAGCTATAAGAGAGAGAGAGAGAGAGAGAGAAAGAGAGAGAGAGAGAGAGAGAGGGAGGGAGGGAGAGAAGAAGAAGGGAGGAAGAGAGGGATTGTGCGGGAGGAAGTGGCCTGAAGGAGAACAAGCTGGTATCCTCATCACCATACATACGTCACCACTGACCACTCTCGACCTCAATCAGCCCTGCGTTTCTCTCCCTCCGCACAGCTGCGCCTTGCCACTCTCTCCATCCCACCTCATCCCTCCCTCTATCAGTCTCCGTCTCTGTGCTCTGTCCATTTTCTCGCTCTCTCCCTCTCTCTCTGCCCCTCTCTTCCTCCCTCACTCCCTCCCTCACTCCTCGTTTCGCTCTTGGTCATGAACACGATTGTTTTTGAACAACAAGCTCCCCGGGCGAGCGCTGGTCTAGCCGTGTTGATATCCAGACGGAGTGACAGACAGCAGACAACATCCAGATCTCTGTTGACACATGTCAGTAAAGGGGGACGGAGGTGTGTGGTAACTGTGTGCATTTAATTGTTGCGTCCCTGCGGCGGTCCGGTCAGATCAGTCAGACGAGCAGAAACACACACACACACAGTGTAGGAACATAAACACATTCGGAGAGTACCATCTCTCCTTTTCTAAATGCAGACACTGTCAAATATGCTTATACATGTACATGTATATACAGTATATATATTTACAGACCCCTAAACACTGCAAGCTTATACAGCATATGTGAGTATTGGCTCTCACTAAGTTCAACTATGACATGCAGTAATGTTACCCCTATACACAGTATTTTCTATGTGAAGTGGACATCAGCACCCGGCTGATGATATAAGCCTACAACATGTTAAATTCCATACCAGCACATAGGCTAACTGACTGTGGATTTGAATACCTGGGACAGACGGAAGGGGTTAGTCAGGGACCATACTAACACCGATCTATCCAAACCAAGAGTAGCGGATGAAGGTTTGAGTATTGGTGTCTGAGTGGACATAGGACATCACAGAGGCTACTGCGGGGCAAGGAGTGCTAGGCTACATGTGCGCTAGGTGGTGGCTGCTGCGGGCTTAATTAACTCCTGTTGTAAAGAGAGGGGAAAGCCTCGTCGGTGCTATAGGCTTTCAGCAAGGCGTAGTTGTAAAGAGCGCTGTCAGAGATACGGCTGAATGAAATAGTCCCGTTAATTAGTAATTAACATCAAACTAATGACAATGTCACCGTGTCATAGTCTCTCCACCAAGGTCCTCTCCCCTCCACAGAGACCCCCCCCCCCCCCAAGAGATCCTATTCAGCATGCTAATTACGTGAGCGCATACGTCTCTGCATTAGTCTTCATTACTATGAAACCTTAGCTAAGGACTGGGGCTATAATACAAAGAGGGGGCATCTCAAACTTTGTGTAAATGTTGAGTTTAACTCTTAACCTCTTTCTAAAGTTGGGGAGGTAAATTGATTTTTAAGGCTGCATTTGTTATTAATAGAGTAAAGCTAATAATGGTATTGTGCATTGTGTTTCAGCTTTTTACAGTTGTATTTCTGTATCAACATGTTGTGTTCATTTTTCATTAGTTGCTTTATAAAACATAAAAACATTGAGTCCTTTTTTGTCTCCTGAATTGTTTCCATCAGAGTTAAACAATACGCTGCAAGGGGAAGAGAAGTTGTTGTACTGTTCACATAAAATGCAGCAGAAAATCAATGGAATACACAACAAATATCAAATACTTCTTGAATACAATACTGTAGCTGTCAACGGGAAAAGGTGTAGACAAAAAAAGATTACGGTAAGTGAATGACACATGACACATGTAGTTCAATAGAACAGATCCCTGTTTAAATTTCTGTCTTAAATCCCATCCGTCCACACAACTGTTGTGTGCGTCGGCCATTAGAGCAGAGGCCTTGGCCTGGCCATGACTTTCCCCCTCTGAATAAAGGAGGGTGGATTTAACTCTAGCCTTTCCCTGTGGAGTCACTTGAGTCCTGCTAACAGCCGTTTATCTCTTGTTGCCTGCTCTCTGCCTGCACACACACACACACACACATACACACACACACACACACACATGCCCCGCCAGATATGTTGATTTCTGTCAATTAAACTCCATCAGCTGTTAGCCTCCTGCTAAGCATATGGCCAGTGTTAAATCTGAAGTGCGAAACGGCTCGGGCAGTGAGAGGGGCAACATTTTAATGGAACCCTCTGGGACAGGACCCCACACCTGCGCTCACAATGCCACTGGATCAGCACACACATGGCCACTACAGAAGGGGGGGGGGTGTAGACAGTAATCTGCCCTCACCTCTCCAAAGCCTCTCCAGCACACCACTGGGAACCTTGCACTGGGAAAGGGCGCAGAGGAGCACTTCACAAGGCAGGGGTAGACCAGCAAGACCCCTCTCCATCCGCCTCCCTTGACTTGGAGTTGGATGTTTGGTTGTTGCATTGTTGGAGCTGGGAGGTAGGTGGGCTATGTGGGGGCCCACAAGTCCAGTCAAAAGGATGAAGACTGTTGTGCTAGTTGTCCTAGTCAGGCTGCTAGAATTAGACTGTTTAGTTGACTCATATGGTGGATTTTGTGCCCCTTTTTTGGGAGAGTGTAGTCACGAGGGGCATAGTTTAAACCATTTCGTAGGAGAAAATGTTTTTCTTTTGCATTTTGGGTAGAATTGTCATTTTTTATCCAGTGCAAAAATGTTTATTTACTTGTGCTTTTTTTGTGCACAATTAGTCATTCTTATCTAGTGCTAAAATCTTTTAATCAGAATCTGTCACACAAGCACTCCAAAATAATCTTGGAAAATTTTGAAAATAGGAAAATAGGCTTGTGTATATCAAATAAATCCAAGTTTGTTACCCTGGCAACAGTTTGTTGACATTGGATGCTTTTTGTTTCTTCTCGCCCGGTCAAGAAGAACACACACTCCGTGTTCATCACCGCGACAGGCACCATGTCCCCCCCAGCCAAAGCACAAACACATCTCCTCTCATTCCACTCTAGCGCGACATGACCCAGTATGCAAGCCTCCACACCACAACACACACACACACACACACACACACACACACACACACACACATGCGCAGCCACAAATGCTAAAGAAATGTAATTTTAGAAAACAATATGGTGCATTGCCTGTGGCAGAGAGTCATCATATGCTTGCTTTTATAAAAATATATTTTTATTTGACTTTTTTTTTCCTCCCGTTCTGACTGAACATTTCAAAAGGCTCCACAAAACAATGATTTCAATGCCCGGAGCAATTACGCCTCTCTTGCTCTCAGTCTGCCGTTTATTCTAATTGATTGGAGCCCTTTCACAATAGCAGGGTCTGTTTAAATGGTACTTAATAAGAACACATAATTATTAGTTTCTTTCTCCAAGACAGGATTATAATGTTGTGCCTCAGCTATGAGACTTTGTGACCAAATTTCGCTTTCCTGCTCTTTGTAGCAAATCCATTTTTCTCCCATTGAACATACCATGAAATGATTGAAAGATTGTTCATCTTGAAGAGTCTTAATTAACGTTTTTTTTTAGTTCATTAATTACTATCTAAAATTGTATAATTAACGAACATTTGAAATTGCAAAATAATTATATTTAGTTGACATATGCATTGAAATAAGATATTATATTTAATATGCAATATTCAGTACCCAAATACTGTATGTTGTATCATAGGCTGTGACAGTGGTCATGAACAACCTTAGGAGGTTTACCAGCTCATTCGCATTTGCTTTAAAGACATGTACCCTTTCTGGTAAAATCTACTTTTCCACTGTTCATACATATTGAATTGAAAATTAAAATAAAATGTTCTCATTTTCTGTCATTGCTCAAGAGCTGCACATTATCATCCCCACGTCTCTCTCTTTCTCTCTTCCTCCCCCCCTCTCTCTCTCTCTATTCCTCTCTCCCCCTCTTCTCCCTTTACAAAAGTTTGGCTGTCAATCAGGGCTAGCCTCGGGCCATGTGCAATGATTAAAAGGCCCCAGAGATAAGGAGACCTAAATTAGATTTCAATAAGGACATTGAATATTCATAACAGGAAAACATCTAAAGGTAAATGCTTTTTGATCTGGGCTCACAAATATCACTTGTGTGCATTCCCAGGTCCTTTCGCTCCCGTTCCAAGTGTCGTCTCTGCACGCCGGTCCAGCAGCGGCCGAGGTTCTGTGCTCTCCTCCGGGGGATGCGGCGGAATAATGATGACGGCCTCTACAAACGGCGCGGCAGCCATAATGAATGTTTATACCAAAGGGAACCAAGAGAAAGGGCACCCACACTAAGTAGTCATTAATTAGTATTTAGCAGCAGTTGATCACGCACACACGCCAGTATGCACGCGCGCACACACACACACACACACACACACACAGAGGCATCATCACGACTGCACTGAGGCTTGAATTGATTACTCAAAAACTTTACAAGGCAAAATCCAAAACCCTTGGGCCCCAAACGCCAAATCAGTATAATTTCTCCTCCTAGCTTGTTTACCTCATTTTTAAAAACTGACTCCAGTTC
>JASCQY010000173.1:7342614-7362182 GCA_030264315.1 Sardinella tawilis
GTGTGTGTGTCTCTCTTTGTGTGTGTGTGTGTGTGTGTCTATGAATGTGTGTGTGTGTGTGTGTGTGTGTGTGTGTGTGTTGTGTAGGAAGAGAATCAAAGGAAAGAGAGAGTGAAAGAGTATAAGAACCAGATTAGCTTGTTGAGAATATTTCTGAGAGTGAAAGACGGCGAGAGCGAACCAAAGAGAGTGTGTGTGTGTGTGCGTGTGTGTGTGTGTGAGAGAGAGAGAGAGAGAGAGAGAGAGAGGGAGAGGTGTATGTCAAGAGACGTTATCAGAGACAGAGTGTGTGTGAGAGACTGAAAAAAAAGTGCTAGCCGGGAAAAGGCCAGTGAGTGACTGCAGAGTACAGCTTAGGAATGGAGGGATTCATAGGCCTAAGTGTCCTTTTCTCTTTCAGTCTCCCTCTCTCTGTCCTCCTCTCTCTTTTCCTTTCTCTCTCCTCCTCTCTCCTTCTCTCTCTCTCCTCCCTCTCTCTCTTCTCTCTGTGTCTGGTGTTGGGTGCCCAAGACTGTGTTATAGTTGTTGTTGCATAACCTCTCCCTGTTCTGCAGTCATATTTTGAACTCGAGGCGCACCTCCTCATTCACACACATTCTCTCCTTCTCCCTCGCACTCACGTCATCCCAGCCTGTGTTTGTCTCCTAAAAGAGGAGGTGCTCGCCCCAGAATTTGCTCATGGAGCACAGGCTCAATAAAAACTTCAATGTTTGGAAGAATAAATAATTGAAGTGTTTCTTTTTTGTTCTGTTGAAGGGGCCAGCCAGTCAACCGTGATGCATTGATCGTTCCTCTTAAAGTAGAGATACTGCATCGCTGAGATAGGCTACATTTTTATGATCCCGACAATTTGATGCTGAAAATACCACGCTTGACTTTTGGAAGAGCACTTGTGAAATCTTTGGTGCATCCTGACCATGGAGGGAGTAGATTAATGTCTTAATGAATGGTGCGGTGGGGAAATCAATGGCAAGTCTTGTGCAATATCAAGTGATGACCTGGGAGATTGCCACCATCTTTCAAACATCTGCAGAGAGAGAGAGAGAGGCAGAGGGAGAGAGAGACAGAGAGAGAGAGAGAGAGAGAGAGAGAGAGAGGCAGAGGGAGAGAGAGAGAAAGAGAAAGAGAGAGAGAGAGAGAAAGGCAGAGAGAGAGAGAGAGAGAAAGGCAGAGGCAGGCACAAGCAGACAAAGACTGAGAGGAATCTGGAATCAAATTTTCCCTCTTGCCTTGATTTCCTCATTTGTCATTGCCATCATCATCACGTCTCCGAGAGAGATGACGAGAGGGAGGGGGGATGAAAGAGATGAAAATTGAGAGAGAGAGAGAGAGAGAGAGAGAGAGAGTGAGAGAGAGAGAGAGGGGAAGAAAGCGGAGAAATTGCATTTGTGTGATAGGTTGATTATGCTATTTGCCTACAAGAGCAAACGGCATCATCAACATTTTTAACACATTATATATGATCAAAATCCTTTTTTACAAAGTCATGTGATCAAGACATGATTAAATTCAGCCAGAGGGGGATTGTATGTGAACACTGTGATTCCTGTAAGAGGCACAATTTCATTGTGTAATTCTCTACATGTTTTACAAGACATAAAACACATAGTAAACATTTTATGTAACATGTAGCCATCAACTAGACATTGTGTATGTATTGGTAATCAGACAGTGATACTATGAGAAATTGAGATTATTAGTAGTAGTATTATTACTACTACTATTATTATTATTATCGGAAAGGTAAGCATAAGACACATGAGATTGGAAGAAAACTAGAGAGAGAGATGGAGAGAATGAGAAACAGATAGAGAGAGTGAGAGACAGAGGAAGAGAGAGGTAGAGCAAGAATGAGAGCATAAGAAGGGTTGAGAGAGAGAGTGAGAAAGAGAGAGAGAGAATTGAGAAACTCTTCTCCCTCCCTGTGCTCATCTCATCTTATCAGATCCTCCAGCATGAGGCCTTGTGGGATTTCCTGAGCCCGTGCAGGAGTGTGGAGGAGCTGAGACTGAGCTGAAGGGATTAGCACCATCACCGCAACACACACACACACATGCATGTACACAGATATATCCACACACACACACACGCATGTACACAGATATACACACACACACGCATACACACATGTACACAGATATACACACACACACATGCACGCATGTACACACACACACACACACTTACACACAAGCACATATGACCACTCAGACACAAACATGCATGTACACTGATACACACACACACACACACACACACACACACACACACAGACACTGACAAACACTTACACACCATACACTAGGGTGACCAGGCGATCCCGATTTCTGGGGACAGTCCCTGTTACTTATTTCAATGAAATTGACTGTACAAATAGGAATATCCCCAATTCAGGGAAATACCCCTGATTAGGGCCCAAGCACCGAGGTTCTGGCCTTGCGCACCGACTGGTGCGAAGCCCTATTGCTTTTCGTCAGGCTCAGAAATTTTCCTTGAGGCGTCGTTTGGCCTTTTTTCAGGTGGTTCCCATGGGCGAAAAGTCACCAAATTTGGCACACACGTCCGTCATTGCCACCGCTACTCAGGCACAGGAAATGGGACCTGGGCGTGGCACCTAAACTCTATAGCGCCCCCTACCAATGACGCCATATACTTTAAGCTACACACACCAAATTCAGTAGGTGTGTAGGGCTCCTCAAGATGAACATTTGGTGTGGAGGCTCTAAGGGGCCACGCCCAACAGGAAGTGAGTCATAAAATCACAAAAACAGGAAGTGTGTCATAAAATCCCAATGCCTTCAGTGAGTGGTCTGAAATTTCACAGGTTAATAGATATTATGATTACCATGATATCCAAACACCCAATGTGTCTGCCTGCTATAGCGCCACCACCTGGTCAAGCACGAAATGTGCCAGAATGAAATATAATACATTTCTCCATATGGTTTAGGCATATATAATGTCAAGCAGCCGCTTGCGCCTTTAATTTTTTTTAATGTCAGAGGTCTAGTCATCCTACCATACATTAGGCTGACTAGATGACCCTGATTTCTCGGGACAGTCTCTGATTTTGGTGGTCTTTTCCTGTTACTGTAAAATACAGGAAAACCAACTTTGTCCCTGATAATTAGAAATAAAACATTACTGTACTTATTTTAATGACTGTAGAAATATGAATAACCCAGGTTCCCAAGGAAAATTTAGGAAAATAGAACCGATTTTCATTTCAGAGAGGACACCTTACCATCTACTTTACATACACTCCAATTCACATACTGACTCACACAGCCGCTCTCTTACAGGCACACATGCACACTTCCATCACTCGTACATACAATCAAACACACACACACACACACACACACACACACACACAGGCAAGTCTTTTTTTTTTACCTTGGATCATGATCTTCTTCATGGTCTTACTCCATCATACAGACCCATACTGTTTGGTACAGTTTGGCAACCACTTCTATAAACACACACACACACACACACACACACACACACACACACACACACGTCTATACACACACACACATCTACACACAGCAGCCCTGCAGAACATTTGTGAAGTATTTCACATTGAAGTAGTTCCGTAGTTATCTAGATCGTCATGAGAGCAGATTCCTTAACAGGAAGCCCCTTTACTCTCACCCATAAAGACTGACAGGGAAGTGGCAGACACATAGAGAGGTGAGAGAGGAAGAGAGAAAGAGAGAGAGAGGAGGAAGAGAAACACACAGAGAGGTGAGAGAGGAAGAGAGAGAGAGGGAGAGGATGGAGGAAAGGAGGGTGCGGGTAAGAGAAAAAGATATCTCTTTCTAAAGGGGGAAAAAAAAAACCAACAGGTAAGTAGGCAGCCATTTCCATATGAATCTGGTTCTAGTGGGTGAGTGAAAGAGAAGTAAAACAAAACACACACACACACACACACACACACACACACACATACACAAAAAAAATGGCTCCAAAATCAAACACGAGTGCTCTTAGAGCCTAATACAGGGCCGCATGAATAAACATGAGCACTTTATTTGAAACAAGACAGAGAGGGGGGTAAAGAACACACACATTTCCGAGCTGTTGGGAAACAGGCTCAGGCATTAGTCCTTAATGTGACAACGTGTGCCGTATTACTGCAGGCCACTGTCCAAACATGCATTGTTAAAAAAGGTGCAAAAACATAATTACCAAGGCCGGGATTCTTTTTTTTTTCACTTTAGACATGTGGAATGTGCTCTTGTGTGGTTATCTGCTGGTGTGCAGGGGATTGGTTTGGTGGGTGCAATGACAGGGGATGAGAGAAAGGCTCTCTTGAGTAGATATGGGCTTTTCGTTGTTGTTTTTTTATATTATTCAACTTGTGTGTGGAGGTAGGGGAGGGGAGGGAACAGAAAAGCAAAATACTGTTTGTTTTACTGTAATGCAGCTAAACTTTTCACCCTGCTAAGAGGGCTTTTATTCAGACTCACTGTAGCCCTCCACTTCAGTGAGCTTTTTCCCTGTTCTGTTTCGACTGGCCAGGCCTGCCTGGTCACACATCATACGCTGTCCTCTCTCACTGTCATCAGACATGAGACCACCCAGAGCCACAGCAACTCTTTCTCTCACTCTTTCACTCTCGATCTCTCTCTCCCTCTCTCTCCCTCCTTCCTTTCTCTCCTGCTGAAATCGTTCTGTTGCCTGTTTTCCTCTGCCAGCGCCCCTCTTCTCTCTCCTCTCTCCTTCGCGCCTCTGACCTCTCGTCGAGATGAACCAGAACCAAGAGTTGGCAACGTGACATGGCGCGAGTTCACCGCATGCTAGCATGGGGCCACCGCTAATGCTGCCTGATCTTTAGAAGAAGAATCTGTGGCTACTTTGAGCTTCACTAGCCTTCCACACTTTGTCAAATGATATTTGTTTGTTTATTGTTTATTTATTTTGAAGTGGCAAACATGGGGATGGACGAGAGGTCTTGTTTATGATCCTATTTGGAGACGGTCCCTTTACTGCTTCCCTGTCCATTAGCTGAAGCACTCCTCTCAGTAGCAGTGTCTCACACGCTGAGGCAAACATGGTTAGTTGCCTCCTGGAGATAATACTTAGCAAGGCCTTTGGGTGGCTGAGGGCCCAGGAGCAAAGACCATTAGCACTAAGTAGTGGGTAAGCGGCTCCAGTTTAACGCGTTAGATAAGGCAGGGGTCAAGAGGATCTGTCCATCCAGAATAGCTCCGCACAGGAGCACCAGGGCACGGAGGGCGCCAAAGACTGTCAGTGTGTGCTTCCACACACCACACTACTCACGAGCACAACGCCAGCAGCTCGCTACGCCACTTTCATACACACCCAACAAACTCCAAACTACTCGTGAAGTTGGGCTCAGACTGTGGCAAGGCTTTAGAAATCAAACATGAGTGAGATTTTACTGCACCACATGGTACCAGTAGAATTGCAGTATGCGATGTCGCTCAGACCCTTGGCCCTGTTTGGACTTGCATTTGACGCAGGGACATCCTTTACAAAACTTTTATAATGAGCAATTGGGAAATGTAGTTACAAAGGAAACTGCAGTACTGTGTTATTTTCATGTTCAAAATATTGTATTATGCAGTAGTGTAGCAAAAAAAAAAAAAAAACTGTTTTTCTTTTTCATGTTTGATTTATGCTAAATAATGCTTCATAGAAATTAATGGAATGCATTAATTGAAATGCAAACAAAATGTAGCACATCAGCTATACAGCTAGCAAGATTTATGCAGAAACCTTGTGTGAGAAAACCTTCACTGCTGATAAAGAGCTCAGTTTGATTCAGCACGTATTCTAGCTCATTCTTACTTCATTTATGTAGTCCCTGTATGGAAGACAAATTGCTGTTTCCTGCTGAATACATGCGTGAAGTTGTCATTCAATTATTATATTAAAATTAAAAGTTAATAATAACTTATTTCAAAAATATAATAATTATAAATGTTTATAAAACAACATTTCTGAACAAATAGAACAGACTAATTTTAGGTTGCACAAATATCTATATTTTTTTTATCATGAGACTCCTCACACGACGTCCACATTTGTGTACAGTAGTTCTTTGTTGTAGGCTGTAGAAACAACTTTTTATTCTACATTTTAATTTTAACTCCACTTGTCAACTGAAGTGTCCTTGACATGATGATATATTTGTGACTTAAATTGGCCTTCTTGAATGGTTGTTTTCAAAGACATATGTGAGGGGTTTTGCCCATAGCTGTGGCTTTCGTGTCCATCTTGGATTGATGATGTCATCAAACGCTTAATATTTGGAGTACAAGATTATAACTACAGTTAAAATACTGTAATTATCTTGTAGTTTCCATTTGTAAAAAATAACCATGATTTGCTCCTCTTAAATGGAATTACATTTACTGTCTATGCTGTCTTGCTATGCTGATGTAAATTATCATTAGACATTGTGAATGAAATAGGTGGACTTCTCTGTGACGCTTTATTGCTAATGCTAATGCACTTTGCCTGATGTAAATTAGCTGTGTACAATGACTTCCTACACTGTGGAACTTTAGGCAATAGAGCGAAGGGAAACAAGCGATGAGGAAATTGAAGGTTCAGGTATTCCAAGTTGTGCTGGGAGTGGGACAGTGTTTAGCCAAAGGCCAAAGAAGTAGTCAACCTGTTATATATATTTGATAGACTACAGAGTGTGGCAGTTATAGAGGCTTTTAAAGGTCTTCACATGAACAAACAAAAAATGCATTGTACCACAGTATCAAAACCGCAGTGAAATCTGACCAATCACCAATGGTAAATTGAAATGGTTTTAGTGACATGGGCGTGTTTACTTGAAGTCACTGGTTCAGCCAAACCGCTCACACAGAACACATCCCCATCATATCACCATCACCCAATCACTTCTCACCATGAAGCTTTGTAAACAGATAACAACATGCCTCTGTCCTTACAACCAACACAAAGCTGTTTCTGGGCATAAAAGCAAGAAGGAGAAGAAATGTCCAGCCTTTCACAACACAGTTTGCAGCTGGTAGCAGCAGCAAACACGTAGCTACTGTGAGATGTATTTTTGTCCAAGGGACAGCACAGCCTATCTGTCATTCTTTGGATTATTCTCTTACCAAGATGTGCATACTGATGATGCTCCAGAGAACTGGGCTTTGAAAGGGAATAAAATTTGCAAATTTGATGAAGTGTTGAGGGGTATTTTGTTTTTTGAGGAGATTTTTTTTTCTGAGAGAGATTCAGTTGTGATGTTCACAATGTTCACCACTGTGAGTGTATGCATTATGAGGGTCTGCGCTAATTTAATGGTTCTGGGTATGTATTAAAGGAGAAGTTTGGTGTGAATCAATCCATAGCCCTGTTGTTCAAGGTCACTGAATGCTGTTCATAGGAAAAAAGAATGACAAAAATTCATACAACATAGGCCGAATGATGAATTGGGCAACTAGCACTAAGTAAATGGGGCATAGTGATTTACTTTCAGTTTCATTTGGCTATGCCCCATTCAGTTAACAATAGTTATTGGTTTATAACTCTGCCTATGTTGCATCAATGTTTTTCGTTCTTTTTGCTACACCAAACTTCTCCTTTAATGCATAATGAGTATCTGTGCAATGGTTTCTGAGCTATGTATATACACAGCACTTCAAGACATGGAGCATTGGAATGAAATGAATCAGTCCTCAACCGTGTGAATCACAGCGACGCGATTGGCTGAGGAACCTCATAGCTGTGGTGATACTACAATAGAGATGAAGGTCCCGAGGATTTCCCAGTGACGTGGTGAGATCTGCAAAGGTAACAGGTTTATGTCCCAGAGTTTCATTTTTGATGAAGTGCCTGCAGCGTGTTGGAGAGACACCTGCAAGGAAGTTAGCCTTGACTGAAGATTCTAGAATCTTTGGCCTTTAAATGTCTTCCCTGTTTTGGTAGAGAAACATTTTTAACTTCAAATTTTGCATCAGTCCTTATGTCCTTATGGGTCCTCTTGTGCAGGGTCCCACAAGGATCTATAAGAACTATTTTTCTAAGTTCAATTAATGTCTCCTGTTGTGCAGTAGTCCATATCTGCATATTGCATGTTTTTTTTTTTAAATAAACGAAAAAAAAAAAAGATTATAACTAAATAAACGAATGACTATAGTCAGTGCATTACCCGGCATATGCTTAAACACTTGAACACTGAAGTGTAACTTGAAAAGTCCCACGAGCGGAGAGCTTTTTCTCAAAGCAGTGCATAATGATACATAATGCATAATGGCTACCCTTCTGATGTATTATAGATGTGGAAACTGTGCTGTATTGCACTTTATTTGCTGGGCTGCAGCGCGGTGGTGGTGGTGGTGGTGGGGTCCGGGGAGCGGCCATGCCGGGCGGATAAAGGCTTGCAGTAAGAGAGGCCATGTTTAAACCTTTCCTAGTTAACCAGTGTGTCCATCCTGCTGGCCTATGATAACAAAGCCTGTTTGCAAACACCATCCACTGGAGTCGCATGCGTGTAGACACACACACACACACACACACATACACACACACACACACACACATACACACACACACAAACAGACCGTACAGTACCAAAAAAAAAAATCCAGGGGAATTTTTAGTTGCCCTTACCCCCAACCCCAACACATACACACACACACACACACACACACACATACACATACACACAGCCCTACCCAGCCCACTCCCTCCCTTTCCCCCTCCCCCTCCCCTCCTTCTCTGCCTGTGGAGAGCATTGGCTGTGGCTCAGGGAGACGGGCATGGTTGCTAGGTGACCGGTTGTGGTTGCCATGGCGACTTTAAGTGGAACAGCTGGTCCAATCAGCATAAACTGCGGGCAGACGAAGGCAAAGCCAGTGAATTTCATGCCAGTACAGAGAGGGAAGACAGGCTGCTGAGGCATGTATGATGGAGAGAATCACAGAAAGAGGAGAGGGACAAAAAAGGATGAGAAGAAAAGCGGCGGGGATTGGACCAGAGAGGGACCAACAGGAGAGAAAGAGAGGGAGAGAGAGGGAGGAGAGGGGAGAAAAGAAAAAAAGTGGTAATGGAAAAAATGTGTGAGTTTCAGAACTAGCTGAGGCTGATATGAAGAGTGAAATAAAACTCAGGGAGACCAATGGAGAGTGAAGAACGCTACAACTGCATCGGAGGACATCCACCAACCCAGGCTATAAACATGCACCAATAGCCTATGATGATGTGAGATGACAATTGTAAGCATCCTTATTGTAGAGAATGATTTTATTACCAGTGAGTGCATAAAAGTACTGCACCCTCACAATAGTCACTCGCCATACAGCAGTCATTCTCCTTCAGCAATACGGATGACAACCTGGCCTGCCCCTAAGCAGGGGCATAACCACACCAGCACTATTTCAGTCTGTGCAGTAGTCAACGCTACACCTGCTGACAAGAGCTTCAAGATCCAAGATCCAAGATTTTCATGTACTGTCATTTCCTCATGCACTACTGTACACAAACAAATGAAATACCGTCCCCCTTAGCTTTGGTCAGTACCACACCTAAAAAACCTAAGGAGCCTATACACATTAAATAAGGTTAAGAAAGGATTTAAAAAAAAAGGACAATGTACACGTCCTGTGCTACATGTTGGTTTATAAACATATTATAAACATATATAACAACAATACTCAGTAGAGCCAATAGTGGTCGGTTTATTGGTTGTTGCAGACCCTTAACATTGCTAAGGGTGGACAGTAAAACTCAGAGTCACTTTTAAATGTGGGGATTAGTCTTTTTTCAGTGTGTGAAAAGAAGGCACACAATAATGATATAGCCAATAATATTTATGAAGCCTGTGTGTGTCCAAGTCTGATAGCTACAGGGTGAGTCAGCTCTCTAAAGTCCATGGAAAGAGTCTGTCTGCTCGCATTAACACTGATGATAAGGATGGTGACGCAGGCATTATGCCCGAGCCATAAAAAAGAAAAACTTAGATCCGTGGTGGCGTGTGACAGCCGATAGAATAGCGGAGACTATGTTGTCTCTCTGCCATGTGATCAAATGTTTGCTTTTGTGGCAGATTCTCCAGGCTGTTGTACACTCTCTTTCTCTCCCCCCCATCTCTCTCTCTCTCTGTCTTTTTCTTTGTGTCCACGGGAAGATGTTTGATTGAAGTTTGCATTCAGTTGAACACAGGTTGTTGAGTGGCTTGTTATGTTTCTAAGGGACCGAGAGAGTAGCTAGAACATATTAGACTTGTGCTTATCAAAAATTCTAAACACATGAACCACCAAAGATGTTAATAACGGAATAACAAAGACAGAAGAAAAATGTAGTGTGCAGTGACAACAATTAATATTTCATGTTTTCAATGTTTCATGTTTTTTTTTTTTTTCCTTTTGTTCCTTCCTCTGCTGGCATGGCTGCACAGTCACTGTAAGAGAGTGGGAGAGGATGCATGTTGTGGAGCGGAGTGGACAGAGGCTCATCTCTCCTCCTCCTCCTCCTCTCGGCTCAGTTTTGGGATGATTTTGAGAGGAAGTGACCGATTCATCTGAACATGCAGGCGCCCTCAGGACAGCCCAGGCTGGCCAGTCCCCTTCCTCCCAGGGACAGCATGGCTGCGCTGGGGTCTGATGCGGGGGGACAGACCTCCCTTGCATGCATGCAGCATGTGTGGTCATTCTACTGTAAAACACTATGGGACCCAGAACACCCAAACCAACAGTACAAAGACATGGTAGATAACTGGGAGGCGCTGGATGAGTTACTCTAATTATATAATACTGCAATAAAAATTTCAATCAACAATAACATCTGAGTCACACAGATCAGATGAATTGCTTATATATATTTAGTAGGCCTAATGAGAGAAATATTTCAACACAATTGTTGGCACATTTGCTCCCCCGAAAATAACTACTATAGTAGTTATAAAACTAACACAAAATAACACTATAGGTACAGTGGAGATCATATGCAGTATAATACCACATATGTTTGGTACAGGGTAAAAATCATAAAAAATTACATTCAGCCCTGATACTTCAAAAAAAAAAAAACATTGATAAAAATTGAGAGCAAATTCCTGTTCCACAAAAGAGCATGAAATAAGCATTACAATACTACCCCTACCCGTACCCTTACCCCCACACCTACACCTACACCTACCCCCACCCGCACACCTAGCCCCCCACCTACGCCTATCCCTACCCCCCAAATAGCAGCCTTGCACCAATGCCATGCATAGTGCGCAGAGCTCAGTTCTCCCTGACTTAAAAGTTACGGGGGAAGCTAAAGCTAAAGGAGAATTGGGTCAGCGCTAATTAGCATTGCAGAAGACGGCGATTTCTCTGCTCCCAATGTGTTTTAAAGAGATTTGTTCAAGGTGTCCAATTAGCGCTGGGTTCCACAAGTGAAAGCACTCTTTTTGAACCGAGCCACGGCTCCTCGCTGATAGCCCAGACCTTGTGCAGGCAATGCTGCTGGGGGGAGGCCGAGGCAAAGGATTGTCAAGGACCCTATAAACTCCACTAGACCCCTGGAGAACTTCACTTCAAACGGGCTCTCCTCCATTTCCTGCCAACCTCCATCATTCACCACCACACCAGACACCACCCATGTCCCTCTTACTGTACCTGTGGCATGGGGTTCAACAATAGCACCGCCATCTAGCACCGTGTGCCTGTCGTGTCACTAGAAAAGAATCATTCCCAGTGGATGCAGACAGCATGAATCATAACTTTGCCTGCGTCCCTGAAAGGTGAGGGTGTTTTTAAAGCCCCCCGCATGCCTGCCTCGCTGGTTCGGCCCGCACCCTTCGGGGCCCGTTCCTGCTCCCGCTCCCGCTCCCGTCCTGTCCGGGTGGGCCGCCGCCGCCTCACACCCTCTGGCCTCCAATCAATAAAGCAATCCCATCAGGAGTCAGTGAACTGTGACCTCCATGCTGCCCTGCCAATGAACCCGCAGAACTGCTCCCTCCTTCTTCTGCACTCCCACCAAAGAAAAAGAGGAAAAAAAGACACAGAGAGGGAGGGAGGAACGGAAAAAAAAAACCAGAAAGATGAAGATGAATATCTGTCATCGTGATGAAGGTCGGAATAACCTTATGTCAGCCCTGGCTTTTATTTTATTTCTTTATTTCTTTATATATTTATTTTTGTTATATTTCAGTCAGCATTTTCATTTAGAGTGCTCCTGGTCAGATTAAAGTTTGACACCAGTGTGCGTGCAACTGAACTCCAACAGCGAGGTCAGCGATGAGGAGAAGTCGTATCAAGGCAGAGGCGAGGGTCTGGCCAAGGTAGAGAGGCGAGACAGGTGGAGGGTCGAGCTCGTGAAGCGAGAAACATACACTATGCCCTTCAGCCCTTGGCAGCCATGCTTGACCAAACGCAGTGGAAGGGAACGGAAGGACAGAGCCGCTCGCCTCCATGCAGGGCAAAGCAACCCTCAAAGGAGGAGGAGCGCATTGAGCTCATGTCCTCAGCAAGGGCTGGAGAACTGACAGCGGCCACATATTCTGTGTGTGTGTGTGTGTGTGTGTGTGTGTGTGTGTGTGTGTGTGTGTGTGTATATGTCCTTATTCATACAGTGTGTGTGTGTGTGTGTGTGTGTGTGTGTATATATATCCTTATTCATACAGTGTGTGTGTGTGTGTGTATATATACCCTTATTCATACAGTGTGTGTGTGTGTGTGTGTGTGTGTGTGTGTGTGCGTGTGTGTGTGTGTGTCTGATGTTGATACTAAATATTAACATTAAGGAGGCAAAAATACAGTATAGTGTTGTTGAGTAAGTTTTCAGATGTATATAGTATAACACTATCCTGTATATTCTAATGCTACATTCAAACTACACTACATAATGCAGTGTTGGTTTGTCATAGATCGGCTCAAGAGGTGAAATGCCTCCATGAAACGCCCTCATGTGGACCTTCGTGATTGAATGTCCTTTGACTGAAGCCACACCGCTGTGGACACACTTCCATGTGCACCTCTTTCATTAGGGGATTGGCCCCAAATGCTCCTGCACTCCCCTCTCATTGGCCTGTTGGCATACATGTACATCTCAATGCAAAGAGGATCCAAAGTCAGATGCTGCACAAAAAATATACTTTATAAAACAAAGCGGAATGTCCACCCACAGTGTGTGGACATTCCGCTTTGCTTCACACATTTCAAATCAAATCAAATACCGCGATGCTGATTAGAAAGAATGCCAGTCGCAGCTCCCTGGGGTATAGTAGGATCAAGGCGCCATTTTAAATCGTCCGTCAGTCCATAAGGCTATAGGGGTCTCCGGTGTTTTTCTCCCGGTCTGAGTAAACAGAGCTGTGCCCAGACAGAGCCCTGGGTGATTCATGGGCTCCTGTGAAGTAGGGGGAAGCTGCGGTAGTGTTCCCCTGTGGCGAGCGCCACCAGGGGCATCCATTACCTGGATGTGAGGGACCACTATAGCCATGGAGCCCGGAGAAGAGCCAGCATGAAAGCTGGTGTTCTTGGAGACCACACAAACATCACGGAGACGGCAAACAACAAACAACAAACAACAAACACACTAATAAAGTAATAAGCAGCATCATCGAAGGACTATGAATACACAGGTGCAGTATGTGCACTGCAGGTGGAACACATATCTCCATAACCAGTGCAGAAACCATGGAAACTGACTATGTTTATTCTTGTTTATTTGTTTATATTTCTGGTGTCAATGTTTTGACAAAATTCATTTTTTGGAGTCACGAAAGATAAACTAAAGTCACAGACGGCGACCCTCTCTTGGTTAGTGTGTTTACCATGACTTCATTCTGCATCAGCAAGGATCTATACCTTGGGTTTGTGACCTAGGCTAGGCCCTTTATGAAATAGAATATAGCTTGGGTTGGTATGCGCATAAAACAGGTTTAGTTGTTCCTTGCTAAGTCACGGTGGACTGCAAGCGGCTCTGCAGTGCAGGCTGACGGAGGAAGAGAGCGGCTGCTTCAACACCTCCCCTGGTTTTTAAACCTGGGACAGCTGTGCTATCGAGAGGTGTGAAGGGGACTCTATTAACACTGTCACTAGCCTGTAGCTCCACTCACAAGAGAGGACAGAGGAAAAGAGAGAGAGAGAGAGATGGAAAAAAAAAAACTCTTCACACGCAATGCTCACCACTGCTTCATCAGCCACAGCCATGGACAAATCATCCATCTGAGAAACTCACAGCTGCCAGAGAGGAACCCTGCTCTCCGTCACTGTGGCCACGAATGGAGGACACTTTAAACATGCATGCAATACACACACACACACACATACACATTATGCTAGCACAGTTTGTGTGTATGCAAACATGCACAGACACATTTGATCATTTTCAAATCATAACAAATATCTACAAATACTCTCTCTCTCTCTCACACACACACACACATGTGCATGTGTGTATATCTGTACAAACATTAACCGCAATGCGGTTACAAGAATTTATGCCCTTATAATTTTCCAGTCTTAAAATATTGCCTCTAAAGTTTGTCTCCATAGCTGAGGCATTTGTTACTGCACTGTACTGTTACTTTGTTACTTTTTTTTTTTTAACATCTGCAATATTTTATCGACTAAAGAGTGTGTCATTCACAGCAATGTGAGAAAGGAGAGCAGCTTCTATAGTGCTGTAATGTGCCATGCAGCAGCCAAGCCCTGGACAAAAACACTCCAGCAAAGTCAGCCTCCATGCCAATACTTTAACAAGTCCATAATGGACCTTTTTACAGATCCTACCAGGATGAACTCCAAAACTAACTGTTGTTAAGAGATCCCAAACACTCTGGCCAAGTCCCCTCCTCTCTCTCTCTCTCTCTCTCTCTCTCTCTCTCTCTCTCTCTGTCTCTCTCCTTCCCTCTCTCTCTCTCTCTCTCTCTCTCTCGCTCTCTCCCTGTGTCATTCATTCAGTGTTTCTCCTGTCTGGCTGTCTCCAGTTGAGATGGTGCCAGCCAGGGTGATGGCCTGCATTGAGCTTCATTGTATTTGGCTACTGAACCAGAAGCACCAGCAGTTTATGGCACAATAAAACAGCACAAGGAGGCATTAATTGGATATAATAGCCGGGAATAATTTGGATTATTTAACACCTTCGTACAGATTAACAGAATGAGAAGGACAGAGTTGGGGGTGTGTGAAGGGGGTGGGGGTGTTGGGGGAGGGCACACTGATAGGGCTAGTAGGAGTGGAAAAGGGAGAAATTTATTTATGAGACCTTCTTGCCAAGTGTGACTGCTGTTCTCCTGACACACACACACACACACACACTCACACTAACATACACACACACACACACACACACACACACACACACACACACACGTGTATACGCAAACTAGCCACACAATATTATGTGAGTAGCCACTGGCCATGTGAGTGCCTTTATTTCCTGTGAGGACAGGAAGAACAAACAGAGGGAGCGAGAGGACACAGAATGAAGGTGTCAGTCAAAGTGCAGCTTGTAAGGAGCCTCGCGTGCCCCCAACCCGTCGCTACAACATTTCATTAAGTGTGTCCAGGACTGCCATGGCACCCAAGCACATAGCTCCTGCCTGAGAAAAAAGATCCTTTCAGCCTAGTATGTCTTAACAAACCTACTTTAGAAGACTAGCCTCCAAAAAACTTTTTTTGTGACAAAAAGAAAAAATCTTGTTTGCAGTCCTGTAGTTCTATTGTTATTTTCTGTTAGTTATTGTCAAAAGCCTTTTAATGTATCTCCTAAACCATGTAACATGGAATTAGACAAAAAGAGTCATACATCATTGGCATGCTTTTGAATAAAAGGGATTGTAGCTTGGAGACGACATTGTTATGAAAATGCTTTTCAATACATGAAGCAGAAAAGGTCCTGTATTTGAAACAATATTGAAGAAAACGTCTGAAAAAGGGAATCCACAGACCATAAACTGCAGGTGCCAAAGAGAAGATGTATGTGTGTGTGTGTGTTTGGTGTGTGTGTGTGTTTGGTGTGTGTGTGTGTTGGGGTGGAGAAGGAGGGAGGGAGGGAGAGAGAGATTTCTCTTAAGATTCCTATCTCCATCCTTTCTATATCCCCCCGCCTCCTCCTTCTCTAGACCCAAATGAAAGGAGCAGCTCTTGCCTGTATGTACATAATTGCCACTTTATTGTCATATCGAAATCATATCTGCCCGGAGCTTCTCCTCGTGGTCGTGGCCTGGCCCCGGCGCCAACAATGGGAGAGAACACAAAAGGAGCCCCGATAAACAGTGGAGAGCCAGTCAATAAAACCAATCACATCTAATCTCACCACAGCCCCGCGTCTCTCCCAGCCTCCACGCTCCCCAGCCCACCCCGCCAGCCACCAACCCCGCCACAGCCCCTCTCTCCCCTCCACGCCGGGGCACCGGCGGGCGGAACCTGCCGCGGGGACAGCCGCTCCCAAACAGAGGGCGCAGAACAAACACAGGGAACAATAGGATGTCACAGAACGGCCAACAATACCCCCCCCCCCCAAAACCCCCACCCCCCAAAGGCTCTAAGCCCCCCACCCCCCTCACCATCAGGTCTTCAAATCGTTGCTGGACTGTTATCTCACCAAAGCCATGTTTTAACCAGCCAACCAACTCGCAGCATCTTCCCAAGCTGGCTGTATTTTGAAGCAAAATAAGGGGCACAATTGTAAACATACGGTAAGAGTGAATGATTGAGGCTGCCATTGATTATGTGTCTTATGTCCATCAAGTTTAATGCTGTATACATAAATGCAAAGGACAAAAACAAATATTTCAGAAACATTTATACACTGAATTTAACAGTTTGATGCAGTTTAAGGATGCAACAAAAATGTGTGAAATGAAAATAATAATATGAAGTTAGACTGAAAGATTGAAAGGCATCTGTTTTTATTTTATTCCCATTCCTATTTCAAATGTCTGTCTGAAGTCTTTGACATTCCAAAATGAAAAGCTTCGTCTCCCTGGCCACACGAGGAAGAGATCAAAGGTTGTGCTTTCAAGGCCACAGACAAAACAAGAGTTCTCATGAAAGGAAAGAATATCTCTAGACAAAGGAATATCAACCTCTATTGATGTGAATACATTTTAACACAAAATATCTTGACACTTTCATAAGTTGGACCTTATTGATAGAATGTGTTTGAAGGTTTCTTCATCGCACACAAAAAAAAGATTAAATCACCTTTAGATTACAAGTGAAATTCTCACATGCAGGTGATGTTTTAAGAGTTCTTTTGGTCACTGGTATTTCATCCTAGACACTTTGGGTTTGAATTTCAAGAACATCAACAACCATTTCATGATTTTAGAATGTTTTTCAAAAGTTTGGATATAATGTGGGATATAATGGTATAAAACAGCCAGTACAATAACACAATTATTTAAGGGGACATATTTACTGCAACTCAAATACCGAGAAAAAAATACATGATCAGTGGAGGTCTGACCTTTTAGAGTTGTCCATTCTCATCTCATCTGTTTTTTATCGAGAATCATCTGGGCAGTGCCATATTTCTCCTATGGAAAAGAAAGAAAGAAAGAAAGAAAGAAAGAAAGAAAGAAAGAAAGGGGTAAAGACAGAAAGAAAAAAGGGAGAATGAATCACCAATGCAAGTAGATCACTTGTATTGCATTACTTGATCAGTTAGTAGATAATATGGCCTAAACTCTCGATTCAAATCTCAATCAAATTAGCAGGCTGTTATTCCCAGCTCAAGCACACAGAAATCTAACAGACATATATGTGGATTCACCGATGTACTTACACATTCTCTCTCTCTTTTTCTCTCATGCCCGCACACACACACACACACACACACACACACACACACACACACACAGGCAGGCAGATGTGAATGCACACAGGCACAAAAACACATCTACACACCATCCACCTCTGATCTGACCAGTCAGCAAATTGTTAGCAGGTGATGTGGCTGTGGGGGATGGGGGAAAGATGGCCGCCACAGGGGATAAACAGGGGAGAAAGATGGCCGCTACATTACAGCAGACACCAGGGAGGAGGCACACACTGCTACTGCTAACGCTGTGGAACCTGTGTCAACCAGCCGTGCATTTCTAAGCATTGCCGTTGGTAACATCGTTAGCACTCTCAGTGTCTCTGCCATGGAGTGAAGCAAAATAACGACCAAAATAACGAGGTTAGCAGTGATGCTTTGTATAAAGGACACCCTGCACAGTACAGCCCTGCACATGCCTGGCCTCGAATTTGCGACTAGCAGCACCGTGGACTGGGAGACGGACGGGCTAGCGAGTGAGCTAAAACCCCAGGGTGCTAGTTTCACTTACTAGCACGTCTCTAAAGGTGTCAGGAGGGAGGTTTACTAATGTACAGTACGTACTGCACAGCTATACCAGTCGGCTGCCATTACACCTGCTACCTGACCACAGGGAACTTCTTATGACCAGTGAGCAGCAAAGAACAGACCTGAATCACATACAGTATGAGCATCAAGGAACAGTCCTAGACACACATATGAGCATCAAAGAACAGACCTATACACATATGAGCATCAAGGAACAGACGTACAGTAAACACATATGAGCATTAAAGAACAGCCCTAGACTCACATATGAGCATCAAGGAACAGCCCTATACTACATATGAGCATCAAGGAACAGCCCTATACTACATATGAGCATCAAGGAACAGACCTATACACATATATGAGCATCAAGGAACAGCCCTATACACATATATGAGCATCAAGGAACAGACCTATACACATATATGAGCATCAAGGAACAGACCTATACACATACAGTATATGAGCATCAAGGAACAGCCCTATACTCCAGCCCTATAGGCTGTACAGGGCCTAAAAAGGACCCAGGGGTCGAAGAGGACGGACACTTAAAAAATCCTCTAGTCGTAGCTGATGGTTTGGAGAAGCTCGTTGCAGAGGAGCAGCATCACAGCACTGAGATCACAGGGACCCTTTCCACATGCACACAACTCCTACAGGGGTGTAGTCACACTGTAGCCATTTTCTACCAGAAACATCAGCAGCTAAGGAGAGGGGGGCTGCGTGGAGATAGATGTGTGCCTTTTTGTGGGGGCTGTGTGTGCTGCTATTCCTGCTTAATTTCTCATCTTGGTGTCCTCATGGCTGCCAATCTTGCTTTGGCAAGGAAAGGTGATGCGTAATGACAGAATGGGCACACTTGTAGGCTTGCTAAAACACAAGAGAGCACCGGAGTCGGAGACAAAGCCGTGGGGCGAAATGCCGAGTGAATATGCAGAACAAGGAATATGCACAATTTTACTTTGCATCAAAGCCAAATAAACATAAACACAAACATAAACACAAACACAAACACAAGCACAAACATAAACAACTACTTCCATACCGCATGTGAATGAATAAACTGCAAACAGTCTTCACACTGTGTGCCTGAGACGTACAGTACTATCAATCAATGATAGCGCCAACCCCTCCAAAAAACAACAACCAAATAAAACATTTTGATCATTTTGCATAATCAGTGCGTCATGCTTTCACAAACAAATTTAACACATCTCTCCTGAAAGAAGACATGCAAAACCTGGGTTGGAAATTAAACTTCATATTATTATAACATTCGTTAT
>JASCQY010000173.1:7364481-7376429 GCA_030264315.1 Sardinella tawilis
GTGTGTGTGTGTGTGTGTGTGTGTGTGTGTGTGTGTGTGTGTGTGTGTGTGTGTGTGTGTGCGTGTGTGTGTGTTTGAGTGTGTGTGAGAGGGAGAGGGAGAGAGAGAGACTGGATGATTCAAGATGAAGAGGGGAGATAACTGAATGGACCGGTGAGCGCTGGTGCGCGGGGTTTGACCAAGTGTTTACTCTGTGGCTGATTACCATTTCGCGCACACCAAAGTGAGGGCCCCTCTCGTATTCAAATCATCGCCCACCATCATGATTGTAGAGGACAGCTTACGAGGCCCCTTAGATTGTTCGCGGCGAACAATGGATTCTTTTGTGAAGGTGTTCCTCTTTATACCCGAAGACAATACTTGAGGGTCCTTCGGCTACTACTCTCGGGAAATGTTTGCAAAATTATACCTCTCTCTGTGCCTCTCCAAGCAAGGACCACATATAACATTTTAAAGTGCTGTATCTGTTTGTACGTTTGTGCAACGCTGAGAAAGTTATTGTGTCACCAGCAGGTTTACCATACGCTGATATTAACCGGCTCATAGAATTCAAAAATCAAAAAAAAAATCAGCCACTGGTATAAAGAATATGACTTTTCATTATGAAAAGCATTATGGAACGCATAAGTAGTCCTCAAATCAATGTTGCATTTCAACGATGTCTAAACTATTTCGAGGCTTAGGCTAAATGGTGCGCTAGTGTGCAAATGTTACATTGTAAAGCATATATTGGCAGGTCTCCCGCGGATCCAGCCATGTGCAGAGGGTCTCTCTCACACAGTCTTAGCTCGCTAGGACATGGGGATGACCTTTCCGTCCTCTGGTTGAATGGCCACATAAGTAAAGCACCCAGCTGTGCCTATCTGGGCCTTCAACGTCAATTCGGAAATTGGTATGATTTCCCTGGGAAACAATTGCCTGGGCCTTTTAACTTTCCAGACAAATTGCTGGCATGGCAATGTGCATAGATTTATACCACTTCATGTGTTCAGAAATTGATTTTTTTACTTTTTGCTGCTCAGGTTGTAATAAAAAGGCATAATGTTGTAACGTTGTAAACAATAGCCTCCTTTCAGTTATCTACATACAAATTGATGACACAGCAATTTAGAACCCATCAATGGACAACCAGCTAATTCCGAAAGACCATTCTATATCAATTGAATACATTAGACTTTAAAAGAATATTATCCATATTCAAAAGGAATATTAAAGTCCACATTTTTAAAATCAAATTAAAAATATGAACTAGTTAGTGTCCAAAACATGCTAAGGCACAAGTGAGGAACTGTAGCCAATAGGAAAAATGAACTGCCATTGTGTATGATGGTCGTGGTGATGGCGAAATGAATGAAATTGTTTTTACCACATAATTTGTTAGGCTATTGATAATCAAATGAAGAGTCTTCGATTACAATTCAATGTATTTGAATTTATTTTGTTTCATAATTATTCTTTTTTATCGTTTTTTTTTTTTTTGGGGGGGGGGGCAATTAACCATTGGATGTTAACGCAATTGATCTCCACTTCACAGACCGAACTGCATACTAACAGGTGCACTATGTGGAAGTTTGAAGAGAAAAAAAAACATCTGCCAAAGACCAAGAGTCCAAAACGGAAAATGAAAAAAAAAAAATGCTCTCTTGCAGGGATAAATAACACAACACTTAAACACATGCAGATTGTACCTCAAACATACGGGCATTTTCTCGCTTGGGCCCAGAGTTCAGTGCCCGGACCACGCACAACTGGGGCCCACTCCCCTCTCCTTTTGTTGTGGCTATTGTAGTAACTGCGTGTTGGGAGTGGAGGCGTAATGAGGGGGCTGCGACCCCCCGATGGGGTGGATTTGCTATCCAAAGACCGTTAGACAGCAAGTGAATGAATGGGGACTGAATGTCATTGTAATTCAACGGGACAACTCCCCCTTCACGCAGTTTAGGCTGAGGAGGCCGCTCAGCTAAGCAACAGAGAAAACGTCGTCGCCCTCTCTCTCTCTCTCTCTCTCTCTCTCTCTCTCTCTCTCTCTCTGCCTTTCTCCAAGAAAAGTGACAGTCATTGCACAGCCTACTGAATCCACACAGAGGTATTTTTTCTTCTCATGGCTAACACTTCCCTGTGAGGCGAGGAGCGTCCTAAGAGCTTGGATTTATGTAGGAAGATGAATTCTTCAAAGCACCGTTGTGTAAGGAGCAACAGACACGTCGCCTTCAAATTTGGTCAGGCTATGGCCTATGTATTTTCCATGGAAGAAGCATCCGGATGTAGAATAGGTCTATGTATTTCAAATAAAAGGAAGTAGCAGTATTTTTTTCTGTACTGATCATAGCGATGGTGTAAGCTGTTGTGATATTGCTGCGTTGAAGCATACATACTGAATGTGAGCATCAAATATTTAGAGGAAATATGGAGAATTCTCTTTCGATTTAATATTTAGCCTACATGAGAAAAAAAGCATATCCTCGCATCGGGGATGTTTTTTAATTATCTGTCCAACATGAGCGAGGCTACTGCACTTCACTGCTTTTCCTGATGGAAATAGCCTACTGTTGGAGGTAATGTGACATGTTCCTCGGGCGCTATGAGTTGTAAATTCAGGCTAAACTTGAAGACATTTTATTTTTTAAGACGGGCTTCGTTTACGGGATGGAACGAAATATTAAATGAACAATTTTCGGGGGTAAAAGTTGCAAGACTTTGCACGAATAATCACAGTTGCTAAAAAGACAATGCAACTTGGACCATACAAATTGGTTATGTACAAGACGCGTGATATATCATTACCTGTCTAGCCTATGGTGTACACTATTTACGATTTCAAAATCAAAAAGGTCAAATGTAGCCTACTGTCATTTCCGTTAAGTTGAATCATTTTACACATGGACGTTAATCCACTGATGATAAACGTGCACACAAGGTCGTACTGCTATCGAAACCCAAACTAGTAGCCTAATAGTAAAGGCCTTCAATGCAATTTGCGAGCAACTGTGTAGCCTATAAAATGATTTAGCCTAACTTTGCACGTTGTAACTGCGAGGTCATGTGTCTGTCCGTTTATGTTGATATTCGATTCATATTCGGTTCAAACGGCCTGTGTAGTGGTAACTACCGAATGGCGTCTCTTCAAATAAATTATGATTCAAAAGTAATTTTGAGAAATTTCAAAAGTAGTTTTGAGATCTTTATCTTCATGAGGTTATTGCACCAAACTGAAGCCTCTCAGTTTCGACACTGAACCTTCTCAGTTTAGGCGCAGTCCATATTTGACTCAGGAGAAACAAGCGCACTGTAAATCAGTTATATAGGCTATAGTCTAGTATGTTGTTCAAAATCAAGGGCCCATTACACATCCAATTGTCAGCATGACAGTTTTTTCATTGAAGACTGGAAAACAATAAGCCAGCTCCCAACACCACATGCATAACATGCTGCCCAGGCCCATCCAAATGTCCATGTTCTACACCAGTTTGCGGCTGCCTGTGCGTCTGCTACATAGGCCTACAGGTTTTAGTAGGCTAGATAGATTTCAGATGCTGGCATTCACCCACAGTAAGTTCTATCACGCTGACCTAAAACCTGGCCTGCAACATAAAGTTAAAGACAATACATTTTAAACCAATCATCTGCACAAACAAAGTTCGCCTCGGCGACTCTGTAAATAAGAGAATCAAGCCAAATGCACCCTCCTATATGTTTAGTCACTTTGCCAGCTTTGTGAAGCTGTCTGTTGTTACATATCTTGGCTAAAATGGAGAACTAGCTCCCGTAATAATATCGAAAAAACACATATAGAAGCATTAGCCCAGAATGTCTCTGTTAAAAGATCAGCTGTTGTGTTAATCGAGTGACTTAACATACCATGTATTCTACAAGTCTAGCCCGTGTTATATTGACAGCATCGGAGCGCCAAACTCGGAAAACATTGGGCGGACAATTGTTTACAGTTGCCTAGAATTCTCCCTGCATACAACAGAATGCACCCGGTTGTGTGCGTCATACATTCAGAGGCGTGTATGCATATAATAATATGTCTCCTAATGCACGGCTCTCTGCAGAATGTCAGAGCCATGGTTTCAAGGACATCTTGCTGATGAGGATTTGGTTAATGGGGGAGAACTTGGGCCCGGGCCATGACGTCATTATGCCCCGATGTAATCCTCTTGCGCTGAGCCCAATCAGCAGAAGGTTGCGAGTGTCTGGGACGGGAAGAAGGGAGCTCTAATCCGTGAGACTGGATCAGAGAGGCTGAAAACATAGCCAGGGCTGGACCAAAAAATTCTGCCGAGGATGATCAAGATAAAAAAGGGAAGGATCGAGAAGGATACGCCCCAGAGGTTATTCTAGCTGATGGAGTGCGAGATGGTCGGGAGATTTTTTACCGGGAGCACGGCGGAGGTCTTTTTGTAGCCAGTATAGAAGAAAGGGGGGGAGTCATGGTCAAGACAACATGCAAACGGCTGTAGTTTCTTTCACCACTGCACTCAATGTTATATGTGAACTAAAAGATGCAAACCAGGACTACTGGGTAGTCAGTCGGTTTTGTATTAGTTTCTTAAAGATTTGTTGCTTTTTATGTGTCCGCAAAACATTGCGGGAGAAGAGAGCAAACGTAAGCAAACGCAAGCCACGAGCCGAGGGAGGGCGTTTTGCATGGACAAGAAGGAAGACTGCAACTGAACTGTGCTCCAGAACCCACTTAAACGGACTGGGATGGTTACGTTTTGTTATCGATCACGAATAGAGTTTTTCTTTTTCATCCGACGGAGAGAATGTGACGCGCTTTCTTGGACGGTATTCTAAAGGACAGAGTAAAAAAGAGGGGATGCAGAGAAACACGGTGCAAAATAGCTGTTTTGATTCCCCGGAGTACCTAACTGAATTGAGCGCTTGAGTAACTCTGCCGAATCAATTGTGTAGTGTTTCCATTGTGTGGGCTAGGGGCATTATTCGTTGATGTCGGATGTGTACGTTACACAGAGGCAAAGGCTGTTTATTGATAGCGTTTCGGGATCGTAATCCAAACTGTGGCTGCAGGTTGGCTTTCTGTGTTTGATGTCTACTACCGGCCTGCGCACAGTATCAAGCCGTAGGTATGCACATTGTGTCAGGTGGCAAAACGAATTTTATCGAGGGGACATTGCTTATTTGTCTATGCTTGCTTCGTATTGGTCTTGCATGAATCCGTCCGTCATTTATGTCAGAACCGTGTCCGATAACGGAATTGAAACCCGAGTGGGTTCTGGTGTCGAGGGTGGGGGTTGGTGCAGTGGCAGCAGTGTATGTAGAGGGCAATCAGCAGAGCGTGTGATTTCAGTACATGAGTCCGAGTCTCTACCGCTGCTAAACCATATAGGCGCGAGATTTGAGTGTCAAATGGGGTTATGCCGAGGACATTCGCTCCGATGGAGGCGAGTGTGTGCTCTCTGGAGGCGAGTATGTGTGTATTGATAACCACACAGGGTTGCCGCTCTGCGTGTTCACAGCGGACCTTGATTTAATGTCCATACAATTAAGGCACGCGGTGAATGCCAAGAGAGGAATCTTCTGAGCTTCGCTTCTCCAAATAAACATCTTTTTTTTTACTTGGCCCGGCAACGATGTACAACAGTGGATCATAGTTTCAACTTGTGTGTCCTATAGACTAAATGTGAGCTTCTTTGCCTGCTACTGTTATTTTGGCTTGGAATTAACACTGTTAACGAGATTTAGCCCACAGCAATTGTTTTGCGCTAAGACCTAAAAGCTGTTGGAGTCTTTTGTCGTCCCAGTGTTCACAAAGTGCTGACTTTGAATAGACAAAATTATATACCATTGACCTGGAATTAGGGGACTTTACATAGGCAACTTTGTGACATTCAAAACCCAAGCTAAATAAATTTGATTTGGTCAGAAATTGCGCGGAAAATTTGGGTAATTTGGAGGCGAATAATTAACTGTTGTGAGGTATATGCTGCAAACTCTTTCGATCTTAACATGCTGACTAAACCATGGGACAAAAGGCTACATGGCACTGACTTCTTTGCCATGACATGGCAGAAGGCTTTATGTGGCTCCGACAAACGCGTGGGGAGCTTGGCAGTTTGGCCACCTTGCTCACTCATATGCATTTGTGTTAAAAGCTTGTGATGTTTAGGCCTAATATGTCGATGCAATGTAATATAATGATCATGCCCAGGTATGTGTTTGAACGTAACACATGATGAAAATGGGCTTTAAACGTGGCGCTGGGCCTTAGGTGTATGTGCCACTCACAGGACTAAAGTTGCGCAGTGATGCCTTTAAAGGGCCCCTCCGTTTGACACTTTACGCGTAAATGAGCGCCATCTTTGGGCACCACAGCGGAGAGGCAGTACAAGCTTGTATGACAGTTGAGTCCCTACAGACGAACCGTCGTTATCAGCCTCATAGCTCTATTATTATTACTTAATATGTAAATAGTCCAGGTAGTGGTAGCAGCATAATGACCCATGTTATACCTTTTATATAATATGGGCAATAACGTGTAAATCGTTAAGACATCACGTGGCCTATAAGGCCTTCCAAATGTAGCCTATTATAATCCTACCTATAATATTTTTCAAACGCAGGCCTTGAATAGAAAAAATATAATTTATACAAAATATAAACAAAAATATAACACAAAATGTAGTATTAGTTTATTTAGTTAAAATACAAACAAGACAGATTATAGTCCATCGAGTTGAACCACATTTCCTATTCAGTTAAAATGATTTACAGGTGATGGGACTAAAATTATTTAAAATAATTAAACAAACTATGGTAAATAGTTCAATATTTCGAACTTGTTTTATTCACACAGATGTCTAAATATGTGTAAATATTTTTTAGGTTTTGCCAACATTTTGAAGACGAGATGACAGCAAAGTACCTTAGGTCTACATTACACACCTAGGTCTACAATCTGGCTTTTCAGTTCACTGTAAATTAAAATAATATTTTACACCTTTGTGTTGATTTCATAAATCTTAAAATAATTGAAAACAAAACGCGGACAAGAAAAAGTTAGGTTGGATGGTGGGACAGCAGCTATCGTCATTATCCCAGAATAGAAAATTGCGCATTTGCCAAGGAAATAGGTAAGTAGCCGAAGTGTTTAGGCCACCAGTCTGCGACACCTTGTACTATTTTTGTATACATCATGCATATGTTTTGGATGATTAATAAACAAATGTGTACTTAATTAATGCGTGTCACTGTTGTTGTCATTCTAACTCACTGTGATCCACAGTGCAGTATCACCCATACTAATATAGCATGGTAAAGTCATCTCAGTGTTGGGCTATAATTTATCATCATAGTTTTCCGAGAAAAAAATCTAAACAAAGAGGCTCCACTCATTTTATATGACCCATTTCCAGTGGCCACTTATCTGTAGGCCCATAGGCCTGTGCAATATTAGCCTAAGTCCACCACTAGCCTACATGATGAATTGCTGCATACTTTTGGTTGAGTCATGCACTCATCCTGTATTTAATTGATCTTCAGTTAACAACAGATTAGTACATTGTCATACAGACGAATCACTCGCCACAATCATTCCTAGCGCATGTGTGTGCACACATGCCGTGGAAGAGCTTCAATCATTAACGTTAGGCTAAATTTTTCCCCAAAAGAGAAACTAGACTATATCCCATGGAAAATGTAAGCCTAAATATGGTCCGTCTAAACAAGCATCCAATTTCTCACAGTGGTAGGCTTTTTATTGCTGCCAATATAGATTCTGCCAATAGGTCTATTTTATTTTATTGTTTATCAATTAATTTAGGCCTATTCTCTTATGCAGCATTATGTGGGCAGACTGTTCATACTCTAAGTAGCCTATAGCAATGGGCGGGGAAAAAAACTGTAAAATCTTTGAAAATGGAAATAGCCTAGTTGATAATGTCCCTTCCCGCCAAATATATTGGCCTGTGGGCCTAGGCCTTGCTACAGGCCTAGTTTTTAATATGACAAAGGTCAGAATATTTGCTTCTGTTTTAAGTAATACCATCACAGCAATAAATAAAAAATGTAATTGAAAAAAAAAATCTTCAAAATAGGCCTACAAATAAATAAATAAATACGTTGTGAATTTGTAAGGTCTTTCCCACAAGATAGCCAATTCTTTCTAAATTAAACAATTTTCATTTTTATTCTAAACATAGCCTATATTTCTTGTTGGATTTTATTGAATGGGAGATGTCTTCCTAATGTAGTTTACAGGAATAGACACAAGATTGTTTTAAACGAGGTCAGCACCATGGAGAGCTCCTAACACTCGGTTTGTGAAGGTGACGGAAGAATTCGCCTTGGTTCCGAAGACATCATGAAGACAGACCAGGACTAGGCCATACAGGATAAGACGCCCTGTGTAGCGTAGCCTTAAATAAATTAAATGCTTATTATCTAATAGCATATTAGTCATTGAATGTAAATCTAGTCATATTTGCACCAGGGATATTATCACCATTTAGGTTACGCTAGACACAAGGTTGGCCATAACATTGAACCGCCATCTTTGGGGAAATAGTCCTACAGCACCACCTACAGGCGACTATAGGCCACTGTAACACTAAGGAGCGACACCAACAAGGTTAAGTGTAGTCTTTATTTGAACAGATGGAGAGACAGAAAGTTAAAGAAACAGAAAGGGAGATAGAGAGACATTGCTTAACGCTTTCTAAATGGATATTATTTATTAAGGCTTCATTTCTTTCTAAAGCAAAATAAAAAGAAAACAGCAAAAAAGATTAAGCCTTACAGACTAGTACCACTAAGCCTAGTGACCTCATTAGTGGTATTATCAAGTCCATAAGATGATAGATGATATCAATAATAATTTTTATTTTGTCAGTCCTTTGTGTAAATATAATTATATATTCATATATTAGAACCATATTAGTGGCTTTCTATTGCAACACCCTCTTGACACATTATCACGTGCATGTAAGAAGTCCTTTACTTGAGCAACAGGCATCGCAGTCAATCTTTTTCATGCGTTTGTACTAAAGAAGGAGAGCGTTAAGGGGCAGTACTGAAATGCTGTGGTGAATTCAAAGGGAGTGGCTGCCCGACTCAACTCAAAGAGGAAACCGAACCGCACATGGGAGTTCAGTAGTCACAACACACACACACACACACACGCACACACACACACACTCACACACAGAAAACACCCAGCAGCCATGGTAGCACTGGCATCTGCGCTGTAGGCCAGGCAGATGCTCTGAAGCACCGCTGCATGTTGTGCATTTCAAAGAAACACATGGTGACGCGTGAGGAGGGATATCTGCAGTTGGGCCACGCCGTGGAGAAAGATGCCAACAGCAATAATGCATCCAACATTTGAACTCCCATGTTTCATCCTGTGTTATAATATTCTTAAGTAGTAAACATTGCTTGAATGAAAGGTGCCTGGTGTGTTTTCTTAATGACCGTGTGCTGTTGCTTGATGGGCAAAGTAGCATTTGCACTCAAGAGAAACCTCAACACATGTTTTATTGACCCGCCGGTGCCTCTATAGAACAGGAACCTTGTTTGTTTCTTTTTTTTCTTTTGCTGTTGTTGAACTGTGGTCTGTCCAGCCACAGGAAGTCACTGATATTACCAATTTTAAAAAGTCCTGCACAAGTTTGTATTTTGTTGTCCTCCCCTGCCACAGCTTGCCTATTTGGAATTAGCTCAAATCCTACCCACCGTATATAATCGACTAACAGTACAAGGAACTAGCAGCATTTTCCATCCAGAAAAAAAAAAAAAAACACAACCTCAAACTTCTCACTTCTAACTCATCTCCTTGCTCAAATTAGATGTCAGTTACATTGATTTTTAGGTTACAAGTAAGGCTTTCACCATTGCTAAAAGCAGCTACATCAGAGCAAAGCATTAGAAAAGGACAAACGAGCAATATAGAGCACAAAAATGGCATGAACTCGGGGGAGGAGGAGAGGGGGCTTAACAGTAAGGAAACAGAAAGAGGGTGGTTCATAATTAACAGTGAAGATATGAACACAAGCATTCAACATGGCAAAGTCATCACATAGTTTACTAACAATAAAATCTCATTTGTTTAGATCTGTGTATGCTACATCCTTTCCAACTAGAATAGAACATTGTCTTCTTTTGATCACATACTTTTGTTTGTTTTTTTTCCCCCAAGACACTTGCTTGTTTTACACCGCTGAACACGCGCGCACACACACACACATACACACAGGTGGAGAAACACAACTGTAAAACATCAGGATCTGAACAAGAAATCCCACTGTGAACACAACAGTCTTCTTGGCCTCTTAATTGTCCAAAGGTTGGAGAACTCTCCCTCAGTTTCCCTGATTGCTCCTGCTCTGTCAGTTGCTTTAGTTTTCTGGTTGAGTTTTTAAAGAGTCATCGCAAAGCACAGAAAAAAAAGGGAAAATAAAATCCTTAAGGCTCAGAGTAAATAAATATACGGTCATATTTTCTTTTTAAAGGAAAATAAAACAAAACAAAACAAAAATGGGTTGGAATCAGAGATCTGGATCTCTTCCTGTTCTGTAACAATGATGAGAGTGAGGACCCTGAGTCCCTGTTGGCACGCACAGCTCAACTTCTGAAGAATGGCAACACTGCCGTCTAGTGGACATGAAGGGGCAGTACATATCAGTTCCGTGATTTCACATGGGGAGGGCAAAAAGAATATTACATGTCAGATAAGACTCTCTTCATTGGTGCTGTTAAACCCTGATTCTCTAGGAGGGAGGGAAGAAGGCAGAAAGGGGAGAGAGAGACAAAAAATTACGTGAACAAAAGGAGAGAAAAAAAAGAAAGGATCTGAGCAGAAGAAAGAAAAGAAAAGAAAGAAAAAGGAGAACTGGTGTAATTATGTGAGACACAAACTCAGCTTGTTATATCCCTGCACAAGAGGAGGTACCTGGAGCGAAAAAGCTTGAGTCACAATGTTGGCTGAAATTCACCAAGATTAAATAAGGACAAAAAAAAAAAAATAATAATAATAATTTGATTTTCAATTTGCATTCTTCCGTGTTCCTCTTGAAAGAAATGTCAGTCCTCAATATAATTGTGGAAGAAGCTGGGGAGAAACAGTCTTCTATTGTTTAGTTCTATTCTGGCGCTCCTACAGACAAACAGAGAGCAAAAGCACATCTTAGGACAACAGACCAGCTTCACCTCCTCCTCTCTACACAGATAAATAAATACAAGACTCAGAAAATGAGAGAGGGAGCAAGAAGCATCAGTGAGGGTTGTTACCTGATCCAGTCGAGACCGGTTCTGGATGGGTGCGGGCTCTGGGTGCATGTTCTGATGAGATTAACAGAAACAGGGCGATATGAACATGACCACCATCTTTGATCGCTATACTGTACATGCACACACACGTTAAAGCTGCCATGTCCTTTTCCTAGGCTAGGATACTTTCAGTTTCCGAGTTATCTTGAACACAGCTTTGCATTCACTCTCAATGCCGTACAGCAGCTACACGTGGTGTTATGTGATACTATCAGAAAGCAAAAACGATGCTAGTTGATTTGCATGATAACTTCAGTGGCTATCTTGACAACACAGCGCTTAGCCTTTCTTGCCGCAACGTCAATTTAGCCATTTCTTCAATTTCCATTGCTGCTAAAAGTACTACACATATTTTTCTTCAGTAATGCGATTAGCAATGTGACAAAGGCTGCACAAAAAGAGTAAAATATCCTGGAGTAGCAAATGAATAGTCATCCAACCGGCACTTCACAAGCTGGGCCTCCACTTCACGTGAGGGTCCGGTTCTGCTTGCTGGGACTTCATTTTCCCCATGTTGGCTGTAGACAATCTATTATTATCAATTGCATAGCTTCATTCTAAGAGGCAAAAGCCATAGTCTGTCAAGTAGGGCTGGGTATCGATCCAGATTTTCTGAATCGATTCGATTCCGATCCACAAGGTCACGATTCGATTCGATT
>JASCQY010000173.1:7409127-7422802 GCA_030264315.1 Sardinella tawilis
GGGGGGTAGGGGTGTGGGGAGGGGGTGTGGGACATCGCTAACCACAGCCGGAGATGGGAGGGGAATTTACGGCATGCTGCCTGGTTGGAAAGTGGGGGTGAAAATATTGGGTACGACCTGAGCGCTGAGACAGTAATCTAGATCCCTCAACTAGCACGAGACTCAACTATTTGCCATTAGTCAGTTTTATAAAGTGGAGGGGGAGTTCCTGAAATGCTGAAGTATTTTATGCAGACAACAGATGTATGATTACTTTTTTTTAACCGAGTTGCTTATGTTTTTTATGTACCAGGACTTTTAATGCCAACTGTGAATCTTCCTGATGAAAGATTTACCTTTAAGAAGTCAAAAATTTTCACCAACATTTGTTTGTAATAAATCATTGACTGAAAGCTCAAAGTTGTCCATTGTGAAGACAGAGATAGCTGAAAGCCATGTGTCTCCTGAAGAATTTGGGGATGGGGGGGGCAGGTGGGTGATACTGGAAAAAAGTCAGAGACACGTCAGTAAGCAAACTTATATTGAGTTTTTTCTTCAAAGATGTCGATCAGATTAGGCCTGTGCCACACGTGTAATGAAGTCATTATCTGCCTCTAATGACGACCCCCAGGCAGGCAGGCAGGCAAGACGGCAGGCGGTGCCGTCCAGACCAGGCCAGGCCAGTAGTTACACTAAACTCCAGTCAGTCAGGTCAGCTGGCTCCACCGGCTCCCAGCCCGCAAATCCCTCTGAGACGCAGCCCAAGTCTCCGGGCTTCTAGACACACGAGTCACGGACGCGCAAACCTTCCACTTCTCCTTCGCCCTGTCATCTGGGGGAACGTCATTATCTCCTCCCGTCTTCACATGCTGCCTGCCAGACTGGGTCCTTTTCACTTGCTTTGCAGCCATTGCGTTTCTAAAGTACTGTTTAAAACAACCTTAGGCTCACCAAAATGCTTTGGAGGCTAAAAGAAAAAAAAAAATATATATACATATGTACTTTATTCTTCTTTTATTTAAAAACATTTTCAATCCCCTAATCTGTTAAATTTTTTGGTCTTCTTGTATACTTCTATACTCTGCTATCTGTTTAACTACTTTTGTTTTATCTGTTATTTTCTACTTTCTTTACTGTTGCACATTAAATTCTCATTTTTTGTGCATTGTTTGAAATAGCTGTATTCCTGACTGGGCCTGTGTAAATAAACACACAGAGTGTTGAGATTATCTCTGTCTTCAGGCGGTTCAGTCCGCCTGTCTGCAGCGCGCCTGTCATCTCTCTTTTTGTTCTCCTCATTTCTTTCGTTCTTCCAAACCCTGTCATGTCACTCGCTCCCTCTTCATATGCTCCTCTGCTTTTTCTAATGCCTAATGTAAACAGGCTTAGTGACACTTGCTGATTTTTGGGTGGGGTGGTTGGGGTGAGACCCCAATGCCCCCCCCCCCCCCCCCCCAATCAGCCCCCCTCCAAACGCAACTCAGCCAGGCATTTCTTCTTCTCCTTCTCGCTTCTCTTTTTTTTCCTCCCTCTTTCTCTCGCTCTTGCGCTATCTAGCCGTGGTGTCACCTGAGAGCTTTCACAAACACTGTCAGCGCGGGTGACACTTTAATCCCGGGGCTTAGGGGCTGGTAACTGAGCCTGGACAGGAGACAAGGGGAGGAGGAAGAGGGGTCAGCCGCTCCGCTGCATGCTGCTCCTCAGTGGGCTTGGGGCCCTCGCCTCACGGGGCCTCACCGGGGCCGGGACCCTGGTGCACTGGGCCCCTCCTAATCACACCCACTTGGCTTCACAAGAGCCCTGACCTTTACTGGAAGCATCTTTGATTTTTTTTCTCTCTCTCTCCCTCTCTCTCTCTCTCTCTCTCTCTCTCTCTATCTCTCTTTTTTCTCTTCTCCTCCTTCTTCTCCTCCTCTCTTTCCTCACCCGCAATGAGTTTCAGGCCATGGCCAGAGATGAGAAAATATAACCCTCCTCTCCTGAAATATGGTCCTGACCGCTCCAGATTTATTGTTTTAAGACGTACACTCCCCCCCCCCCCTCCCCACACACACACACACCAACACACACACACACACAAAAAGCAAGAAAAGCTTCAGAATGAGAGCGTAAAGCGGGTGGATGCAAAAGCTACATCCTGCGGCGTTCTACCTCATTTCACGTGATTGTTTTCCTTAGCTGTGCACACATATTCAAAGAGCGGGAGGTAGAAAGAGAAATGTAAAAGTTTGTTTAATTGTGAAATATTTTCGTCTCCAGCAGTGGGGCGGGTGGAAAGGCTTGCCTGTAGACGCACAGAGCAACCCAATTAAGTCAGAAGAATCCGGGGCAGCATTCGAGGAATGTTTCTCCAACTGCCTCTCTGTGGGAGTCCCTTCCTGACTGCGGTAATGTCACCGCCTGGCTTGCATTGGTGTTTCATGGGCTGTGTGTGTGTGTGTGTGTGTGTGTGTGTACCCAAAAGCAAGCTCAAGCTGCTCTGATTGTGTGTGTGTGTGTGTGTGTGTGTGTGTGTGTCTGTTTGTCAGAGAGAGAATAAGAGAGTAAGAGAGAGAGATGGACAAAGAGCAGTGTATGAGGTTGTGTTTGAATGTGGTTCTACGTGTGTTTGTCAGAGAGACAGAGAGAAAAGAAAAGATTGAATGTGTGTGTGTGTGTGTGTGTGTGTGTGTGTATCTGCCAGCATATGTGATTGTGTGCCGCTCTGTGTATGTGTGTGTGCGTGCATGTGAACACACACACACACACACACACACACACACACACACAGCCCCTTGATTTGTTCCAGAGGGCCTGTGTGTCGAGGCATTCTTTATGGCCGCGGCCTTTTTCAAAAATATGGCTTAGGTGGTGCCAGACAAACAGTCATTAACACCCCCTCCGTGAGCACAGGGCTAGGCCGGCATACTTCCCAGCACGACTCACCAAGGTTAGCGCAGGTCCCTTCTGAAGCTGTCACAGGGCCCTGAACTACTGCTACTACCACCCCTCTAATGGGCTCCCATACAGTAGGCTAGCGTTGGGGGCCGCTGCGTATTGGCCCCCGCTAGCGACGGGGCCGCGGCTAGAGCGGCAACTGCGAGCACAGGGCCTCTCACAAGATTTGTGTGTCAAAGATATGCGCCTCGCGATCGAGACGCCATAAAACAAAGGGCCACATTGAAGAGAGAGAGAGACGAGCGGAGAATGAAAGCAAATGAGGCTGTGGCCCCTGGGAAAGAGAGAGAGAGAGAGAGAGAGAGAGAGAGAGCGCCTTACCCCTTCACCTAACCACTCAGAGTGTAGCCATAACAATGCCATAAATCTGGTGTCCCATAGAAGAATGTGAGCCTTTGACAGACGCTTGGCAAAGGGGAGGGGGAACTGATGTGCCCAGGATATCAGTGTGTGTGTGTGTGTGTGTGTGTGTGCATGTAATTTTATCAGTGTGCATTGTGCTGTTACGTTAATGTTTGCCTTTGTGTGCCAGCAAATGTGTGTGTGTGTATGTGTGTGTGTGTGTGTGTGTGTGTGTGTGTGTGTGTGTGTGTGTGTACTTTTGGACAATAACAGACTCTGAGGTAGTGTGTCTGTGGTAAATTAAATACATGTGTTAAAGGGAAAGCATGGCAGTACATCCCAGTAAAACAGCATTTACATCTAATAAAGCCGCAGCCATTTAATACACCCAATCCATTTCCATTTCACTTTGATGAGATGAAGTCAGGCATTCCCAACGGCCTCAGTCTGAGTCTTCCTGCCGGAGCGCTTAGAGCAGTTCACTGAAGCACAAAGCCTTTCCCAGAAATACTGTACATGCCGCCTGGACATGCCGTAAGCTCTCTCTATCCCCGGGTAAGGTGCATACACCGTATGGGCAAAGCGCTTTTGATAGCCACATGCATCCAGTCAACCTAAAGCTTTTCATCATGTGAATGAGCATAAGTAAATGCTACAAGCCATCATTTTACTGAAAAACCTGATTTGTTGTTAAGTCTTCAACTGCAAAATTCTATCATCTTTGTGAAATGTTTTGGTATTAGTGACTCAGCCTGAAACACAAATGTTCAGGTAAATCTTTATCGGTTCTGGTGTAATCTTACATATCTTTTATTTGGATAAATGTGTCCTTCTTATAAGCTAAGCTGTTTCAGATCAACTAATGCTCCAAGTCTCCAAATCATGTTGAAGTAATTAAGTAAAAGAAAACAACAGCAACGCAATGCAAATACACTGACCCACATGTGTTGTGTGTGTGTGTGTGTGTGTGTTGTATGTGTGTGCGTGTGTGTGTATGTGTGTCTGTTTGTGTCTGTGCGTGTGTGTGTGTGTGTGGGTCTGCTGAGGTGTTATGATGGTGAGTTGAGTGAACCCTTACTCACGCATGCCTGCATCTGGCATCTGCTGGCAGCGCTGCCCACCTTTGTGCCCTGGCAAGGGAGTCCCCCATGGCATGGACCCCCTCCCCTGCTGCGGGCATCACCCCTCTACCCAGAGCCCTCAAGTCATCCTCAGCAAACCCCCAAACTGCCCACCCCTCCCCCCTTAGCATAAAATATACACCATCCCCCAATAACACTGTGGAAAACAGTTACCACTCCCCCCCCCCACACACACACATACAACCCACACCCCACCCCACCCCACCTAACACACACACACACACACACACAGAGACACACACACACACACAGACACACACACACACACACCCACCGTCGCTCGCTCGCCTGTCTTTGGTGAGCCCTGGGGGCATCTTCATGATGGATGCCCCTATTTTTCGGTTTAATTAGCCAGCCATGGTTACATGCCATGAGGGTACTCAGACATGGAGGCACTGGGAGTGGCACTGTAGGGATGGGATGGGATGGGGGAGGGGGGACTGAGGGGTCAGGAGTCTTTGGGGAGGGTGGTGGGGGGTCGCCCTGTTTCATTAGCCGCTGATGCTAAGATTGATGAGGCCGTTTGGTGATTGCTTGTCAGTGTTGTGGTGAGGCGTTTGGCTATGGCTGTGGAGCCGTGAATGCCGTGGTACCTCCATAGCTGAGCAAGGAAGTCATGGGGTGAAACAGCCTGCTCCTTTGTCTGGGAGACACAACAATTTATACGTGCTGCTTCCTACAATGACACACAAGAGAGGCTGCATTAGAATAATGAATGATAGTCAGTTCTCTATTGGCAGTGTAACACTTATCACGTAGCCTATTTGACAATTTAAATAGCCCAGAGCTTTATTACACAGGAATAGATTCATTACATTCTATATACAGTACAGGTACTGTATTATCAGATGGAGAAGCATTAAATCCATCAGATCCTCACGTAGCTCTAGAAAAACAAAGCTTGTCATGCATGGGATGATCCACTTATTCATCCTTAAAAAAAGAACAAACGTCTTAATTTCCCTCTGACCGATTAAAGTCTCCTCCACTACAAGAGCATGGTTAATTTGCGCCAGACATGTATGTGTCTGTGTGTTTGCAAACAACAGTGTTTTGTGTTTCCTTAATGAGGCTGTTTAATCTACAGGCACTGGGACATAAGGGGAGGCAGCTGACCATCCCAGAGCCGTGATCCACACAGGATGGTGCATGGCTAATTGGGTCAGGGTGCCTGGCCAACTCGATTGAGGTTCATCGGGGGTGAGAGTGGTGGGGACTGGGGGACAACCCCACTGCATGACCTTCTAGGAGAGAGATCCTGCACAGGCCTCTAGAATTCTATGTCACTGTCATTACTAAAAACTTTACTAAGTGTCATCTCTTTCCTTCTTTCTGTCTGTCTTCATTGCTTTGTCTGTCTCAATTCTGTTATTTATTTATTTTTTAAACTAATATTTGTATTATAGAATTGGCCATATTCTGTTACAATGGCCTTGCTAAGCAGCTCTCCTCTGTAGGGAACTTCATAAATATGCTGCTCAGGTTGGTCTTATGAGAGAAGCGTCTGAGAGACCACAGCATGTTGCTCCTGCTCGCAAAACAAGACAGACAAAGGTGAGCAGATTACATGTTTAAAAAAACTGTTTTATTTTTCTCACCCTCTTTGGTAGGACAATACTTTTTCGCAAGACCTAGTAGTCATAGCAACAGCAGCAGGTGCATGTGTCTGTCCAAGCATGGATGTCTGTGTGCATATGTGTGCCAATATAAAAAATATATACCCCACCACCAGTCCATTTCTTTGTCTCAGTATGTGCTTCACCCCATTACTGGCTTGTCTTCTGATGCATTCATCTATTCAGGCTTCAGTTTGTCTGTAATTCTGCCGCCTTCTTTATGGTGGTACTCTCAAATAGCTTACAAAAACATTTTCCTTTCACGGCTACTTTAACCTCCCAAGGAGAGATAATCACCATAGCCTGAGCATAAATGGTAAAAACATGTTCTAAAAAATAAAAGGGCTGTTTTTGTGGAAGCACTGGTCGAGCAATGCACATCAGCATCAGTTCAATAGTTGCCACCTGTGTATCCTGTCTGAGGTCATAACCTCTCGATAACTCCAAAGGAACTTTCTAGAAGGTGACCCGGAGTTCAGATCCTTTCTCACTCTCTCCTCGGAAAAGAAAACACACTGAGGCATGCTTTAGTGTATCAGGGTCTTATTTCAGAAGCTGTTTTTTTCCCTTCTTTAACGGAAGGCCTTTTCAAACACAGAAGCTCATGAGAGGGAGGGAATCGCTTTGAGATTTTCCAAAAAGGAAGGACGTTTTTCGCCCCCTTTCCACCCACTCGGAGAGGATGCCTCTAGAGGAGCAGGAAGTAGGCTGAACAATGGGGACGTACAGCTCAGCAGAGTCGGCGGTTCGAACTGGAGGCTTGTGCCGCGCGGGAAGAGGAAAGGCCCCGTTGCAACGCTCTGGTTATCTCAGCAAATCCTCCCAACAGTCTTCAAAACACCCTCTCTCTCTATCCGGCCACCTCTATTGTTATTAGCAAAAATAGAGACAGGTTATTTTTGGATGGGCCTCTCGGGTGAACAGGCTGGTGCGATGGTGCTCCCTCTAACCTCATATTCCAGTTATCTGACAAAGGAGAACTTTAGAGAGGGTTGCGGGTATTTGATGAAGCCTGGTCGAAAAACAGTCTTTGTTCCAAATGGACTGAGTCTGTATCACAGCATGGGACCCAAAATAACCGAGACGAGAAACCAACGTTTCTTGTCTCCAGTCTATTTCAACTGTATATGTGAGTACTGAAGGTCAGTGCGAGCCACGAGAGTACATATTCGTAGCCTACATTAGGCTACATCAAGGACATGCTTCATTACACCAGAGGCTTTTTAAACCAAGCAGCAGAGCTCTATTCACTTGTGTGATGCTTTGAGGATCGTCCTTCTGGGAGCCCTTTGTTATGTGGATCTGCACAGCAAGGTCAGTCAAAGCTGATGGAAATAGTGGGAGCCACCATTATGAGGGTCTCCAAACATTATTCATAGAGTGTCTGTGAAATGGCTGCTCTAGCCACAGGTACACCTCAGATCCCGCACACACCCTGCTGCTTCCCATTCTGCCCCAGTGCACGCTGGGATGGAAGTTTTGGGAGCGGGAGAGGGAGAGGGAGCAGGCGGGGTGGACGTGCGAGAAAGAGGAATGTGGTACGGCGAGAGGGTGCTGAGACCAGATGGGCTAGGTCTGCCTTCAGGAAGCAGCAGATGTCATGGGGTTCACCAAGCCCTGCACCCTACAGTAAGTTCTCCCTGCTCATTCTCGGGCAGACGGTTTGATGAAGAGCGCTTTTGCTTCGGACTCTCTCATGCAGCACTTGCTCGACAGCCTGCTGCGTTCCGAAACAGGTGCCTGCAACAGACACCTGAGGTGGCATGCAGACATTCAATCTCTTTCAACAAAAATGAGTCTGTCTAATAGACCAGGTGCGTAGTATAGATTCATGCACAAGCACACAGGAAAATCATCAAACGCTTGAAGGGATAGGCCTACAAATTAAAACAGTGTGTAAAAATGACTGTTATTTTCACTGGTGACTCTAAGTGAAGAGTAGGAAGTAGACAAGAGCACTCTAACAGGGAGATCTCAATCAGAAGTGCCCCTTTAGAGAGAGAGCTCTCTGCTGGGTGAGGACAGCCATCTAGATTCTAGAACACTCAGCAGTGGCCAAAACACTCCAAATCAAACTCTTGTGTGTCTCCTGCAGTGGATGAGCTGACTTTAGTGTAGTCTATGGTTTTACAAATGCATCAAGGCATGTAATAGGCTACCTTAGTCAAATGTGTGTGAGTGTGTGGGAAATCTCAATGCACTGAGCTTACTGGACACATTTAAAAGGTCTAGGCGACAAGACGTCGTGACTCAACAAAAAAAAATGTAACTGAATTAGGCTATGTTTTCCAAGAAGGACCTACATTGTTTACATACACACTAAAATATCTAAGTGTTGTAGGCTGGAAACGAGGGCTTCTTGGCCTAAATATGAGATGCAGATGCTGCTGGCACAATTTCCTGATGCCATGGAGGCTCATGACTCATCCGTAGTCCTGTGTGATAATACATCTCTTCTCCTCTGCGCGACTGACTGCAGTGCAGGTGGGCATGGACTGGGGGTGGCGGCGGAGGAGGGGGCGATCCGCATGTGCTCAGTGGTTTCATAAGGAACGGGTGAAGATGTTGTGTGTCGGATCACATGTATTTAGTCTGAGAGCGGGTGACACCTGGTGGCAAGAAGGACAAGTAGTGTGCAAGAACTGAAATGTGGACTACATATCCCGTCGACCCATTCCCCTGGAAATGACGTCGCTTCCTATTTACCTTCAGTTTCCCGCGCGCTTTTACTGCAGGTTGTCTGTCACTGAGCGGACAGATGAATTAAGCTGTTTTTAGAAAGGGATTTTGACAACTTGGCAGCTAACCTTATATATTACTATCGAACAGATATACTACAACAAATATCTTTTTCCCTCACTTGCTTTAAACATGCCGGTAGCAGATTATGATCCTGCCAGTTTACCAGATTTGCTACCACTGTACTATCGCCGATTGTTTCCTTTCGCACAGTACTACCGGTGGCTAAATTATGGAGGTGGTGAGTATCATAGCTATCTGGCCTAACTAATAACACACAGTAGTTTATAGTCATTGTCTTTTGGATATTGTTATGTAAAGTCATATAGCCTATCTTAGCCAGTAACTTAGCTGCTAGCCATCTTGGAGAGATTGGAGAGACCTAATAGGATTGTCCATTAGGTGTGTGATCATATGTTATGTGCCAACGCTTTTGCTCTGACAGTGACCAAGGGATACTTCCAGAACCGTGAATTCTCCTTTACCCTCAAAGATGACATCTATGTCCGCTACCAGTCATTTAGCACGCAGGGTGAGCTGGAGAAGGAGATGCAGAAGATGAACCCATACAAAATTGATATCGGAGCTGTGTACAGCCACAGGGTAACATTTCCACCCGTCACTCATTATCTTCCTAGTTTATCTTGAAGTCCAGTTCTTCATACATTTTATGTCACTCTGTCTCAGCCCAATCAACACAACACAGTGAAGTCTGGAGCATTCCAAGCACTTGAGAAAGAGCTGGTGTTTGATATCGATATGACAGATTATGATGACGTCCGGACATGCTGCAGGTATGCCCCTTCATGTACACACACACACCTGAAATTTGGAAAAATTAGACCTCTGAGATGAACATCTGGGACATTTCTATTTCTACAGTCAATGTCATTAACATAAGTCATGTTTTGGTTTCCTAAATTTGGGACAAAGTGGGCTTTCTTGTATTTTACTGAGGACAGACCACCAAAATCAGGGACTGTCCCCAGAAATTGGGGTCATCTGGTCACCCAATATTTAAGGAACACCTGCCACTTCGTACAGTTTCGTCATTAGTGTTTTAAATTCAATGCATTTGTTATGTTTTGCAGTGCTGCTGACATATGTGCCAAATGCTGGACATTGATGACGATTGCTATCAAAATCCTTGACCGGGCACTGAGAGGTTGGCATTAGACACCTATAAAATATTACAAGTGAAATGTATGAAATAAACTAAAATAAGTCACATAGAGACATAACCTTTTCACTGTATTTGATGAATCTATCTGTGATTTCAGACGACTTTGGTTTCCGGCACCTTCTGTGGGTGTACTCTGGCAGAAGAGGTATTCATTGTTGGGTGTGTGACGAAGCAGCGAGGAAGCTGTCGGTGGCAGCGCGTTCTGCGGTGGCAGAATACCTCAGTCTTGTGAAGGTACAGCCTGTCCTTTGCCACCTATAACATTCAACATTATTGTTTGTTAAAATAGGAAGTCTTTTCACGCTAGTCGTTTGTCAGTGAGTTTGTACTTGTCGTACTGTAGTTGTTTATTTTAGTGTCTCTGGTTTACCAGGGTGGTGAAGAAACTGTGAGAAAAGTCCAGCTCTCAGATCCTCTGCATCCATTCATCAGGTAAGTGTTGATTGGCTGTCTGTATTATTCATGAAGTATCTTAGCGGAGATGGTTGATGGGCTCTAAAGTATCTTTGATGTTACTGTACTTAGGAATACCAGTCTGCATGAGAACGTATCATTAACCTGTTGCAGTTTTGTCAATGGATAATAGTGGATTTAAAGAAACTCTTTTTTTTTTTTTTTAAACAGAGAATCTATTGGTGTGGTTGAGCGATACTTTGTCCAGTATGCCATTGTTGATCAGGACATACTGGGGAACAGCAAGACTGTGGAGAAAGTGCTGGCCCTTGTACCTGATGATATCCTGAAAAATTCTGTGAAATTTTATTTCGTAAATGTCCGACTTTGTCAGACCGTCCTACCTGAAGGCTTTGGCAACATAATGGATGTGTTTTGTGAAACATGAATAGTTGTAATTCTTCATGAATAATTGAATTGTTGGTAAATGTATCAACAGCTACAGATGGTGTTGTTTTAGCTAATCGCTCTGAGAGATCGGTAGATTTGTTGCAGTCAGTCCTTAACTTCATGGCCATACATGTGAAAGAGGATCTTAAGGCGCATTTCCAGAGTGAGAAGAATCCCCAGAAGCGTTGGAACAGGCTGTCTGGCCTAGTGCAGCATCAGCGAGTACGTCAACAAGTGCCTTCATGCTTCTGAAATCATTTGAATGATCTTGTGTGAATATAGACATTTTATGTCAACATAATGCCTTACTGTGTGTTTGCACCAAGAGCTACTAAAGCTGTGAAATAATTATTCGATGGAATAATTTACATTTTATTTCCTGATTCAACAAGCTATGACACTGTAATATCATGACATGAGCAAACAGATATTTTAGCAGCGATTTTTTTTTTTTTTAGTAGTAAATACAGCAATCTAACAGCATCTTTTAGCAGCTCTTGGTGTAAATGAACAGGACTCTGTCAGTGCAAGTGTTCTTTTAAAGTCAAATGCGAAGTAGCTAATAACTGATCAAACATCTTTTCCCCCTTGGCCTCTCCTGCTGTGGTTGGTGTACAGGTAACCTCAAAGAAAGGGTGCCAGTATATCGATAAAGAGATCATGCTTCAGTACTGCTATCCCAGACTGGATGTAAATGTCAGTAAAGGCGTCAACCATTTACTCAAGAGTCCTTTCAGTGTCCATCCCAAAACTGGTGAGAATGGACACCACACATCACATTCTTCTCTTAATTTCTACCTCTTTTCTTGCAATATGTTAATTATTGGATTTGAATGCTAGATGAGTTGTCTGAAATGAGAAGCTTCTGATAACAATAACAATTTTGTCTTTTGCTGGTCCTATACACAGGGCGAATCTCTGTGCCAATCGACCTTGAAGAACTTGACTCGTTTGATCCTTTCCAAGTTCCAACCATCAGGTAAGCTTTCCAGTTTTAACATGGTGTCCCGAAGCTGTGTTGAATTAATGTACAGATAGTGTTAAGGCTAATTTTATTGTGTCATTCAGCTTGATCTGTGAGGAACTGGATAAGCCCAGGACAGCGGATGAGGAAGATGAGATGGAGAAAGAGAAAGAGAATGAGAATGAGGTGGACGCAGCTGAGCGACGCAAAATCAGAGGTCAGTTTCAATGTGTGAATTTCTCTTTTTAAATTCTACTAATTGGACCACAAAACCACTAGCCTGGCTTTCGTGACAAAAACTCATACGAGCTTAGTCTGGCCAACCTCACATATTAACCACCTTTTGAGAGGCAGAATATAATGTAAACATGTTAAGCCCGCCTCCTTTACCCTGGAGTAAAAGCTTGCTTCTCATTGGTGCCTGAAATTCTGGGACAGGAAATTCAGTAAATAGGCTGCTTGGCCACACTGACTACAAAATTTTGCGCAGTGCCATAGGAAGTATGGGCAAGCCCAGGCTACAAGACCACAGGTTTATAAATAACCACACATTGATTATCATAAGCTTGTTTTAATGTAAGTTTGTGTTAAATAACAATTCCCTATTTCTGGCCTTTGATTCCCTTTTCAGACTTCAAGAGAACCAGCCTGGCAAAGTATGTGAAGCTGTTTGACAGATTCCTGGATGGGATGGCTCGCTCTCGCAAGGGGGAGATGCTGAGGAAGAGTGGTAAGATCATTCAATGCTGTAAAACATTTCACCTTTAACTGCCCCTATGGATCATTTGTCACAGCCTAACAAGCTTTAAGTCCCTCTTGTCCATGGAGGAGAATAGGAGCATAGTGAGCAGTGCATGGCACTAAGCGTCTGAACATTTCAATTTCACAGACCTCCAGAAGGACTTCTAGACCAGGGCCAAGTAACTCCACCCTCAGAATATCAGGCCATCTTTCCAGCTATTCAACCTTGTAGCGAAGACACACAACCCCGACCAACTGATTTCTACAGTGAAACTAAAATTTCAAGACTCCACTTGTACAGATATTTACTCAGCAATGAAAAGGTTTCATTACAAGCATTGAGTTTTTACTGATTTGTAAAGCCAGTAAAGATGTCCTTATGCAGATTCTCAATTTCTGTCAGTCCATATATCTGTCTTTCTTTTTTGTAAAAAGCTGTTGTCTTTTCTCAACTTTCATATAATAAAAAACAGGTTTACATATGAAATAAGCAATTTATTAGTCATCATAATTCTGCCTCTGTTGAAGGATTCACATTTACAAACTGTATAAAAACAGTACAAACTACACAATATTCTACGCAACACAAAGAAGCACATAGACAAAACCCTCAGAGCTCCCTGGCTGCGGTCAGTCTTTTGGCTACTTGGCCATGTCTATGAGGCTCTGGAGGGAGGTGGGGACCCAGGTCCTCTCTCCCTGCACGAACACCACGCCCCGGTCGATGTACACCGTGATGCGCCCAAACGTGTACAGCTGCTTGCCCTCGTGCCGCCTGCCCACCAGGGGCATGAAGACGATGCCGTTCTCCACCGCCTTGGCCTGGACCAGGTCCTTGAAGTTGGTGGGCACGGCCATGGCTCCGATGCCCCTCTGGGCTACGCTCTCAGCCTCCTGCCGCTCCTGCGGAGCCCTGTACTGGAAGTCCCTCCGCCGCTCGGTGTGCGTCAGGTACGCTATGTTCTCCCTTGCACCTGGCTGCATGTAGTCACCTGTGGGGGGGAGCAAAGCCAGACAGAAGGTGAATCAGACTAATATTGTAGCCACATGATAACTACCAATAATTGTATAAAGTACTATTCGGACGGGACTAGTGTTACAGGGGGATATAGAGTAAAAACGGATTACCATATGACATCCGTAATCTAAATGTCCAATTCGGACGGGACTAAAATCAAGTCAACTTTAT
>JASCQY010000173.1:7426061-7437715 GCA_030264315.1 Sardinella tawilis
AATTATGGTTATTGAAATTAGACCCCTCAAAATCAAAAGGGCTTCGCGACCCCCCGTGGATCTTTGGCGACCCCATTTTGGCGTCGCGACCCATAGGTTGGGAACCAATGGGCTAGATTACCTGTGGTAGGGGTCCATGTTGGAGGAGTCTGGTGTGCCGTGCTGCATTTGGGACGACTCAAGGATGGCTCTCCATTGGCCCACCTCCACCAGCCCATAGGAGCAGTCCTGCGGGAGAAGAGTTATTGCATGTTATTAGGGGCCCACAAAGGGTGTCTGTAAAACTGTGAAGGTACACACATGGCAAACATAATTAATTACAATCTGTCATTACCTTTTGTTGTTTTAACACCTAAAAGTTAAATAGACGACCAATGTTTCACTACGGTATATTGTATGGATTTCCGGTTTAAAATGGGATAGGGATGGCTTTTCTTCATTCCAAAACTCAGTACTTTTGGTACGATGCATTACAGCGCTAGTCTGGCTTCCGCGACCATCAAAGCTCATACGAGCTTAGTCTGGCCAATATTACATACTAGCCACCTTCTCAAAGGCAGAATCAGTGTTAAACTTGTTTAGCCCGCCTCCTTCACCTTGGAGTAAAAGCTCACTTCTCATTGGTGCCTGAAATTCTGGGACAGGAAATGTAGTAAATAGACAGCTTGGCCATACTGACTTGAACACGAAATTTTGTGCAGTGTCACAGGAAGTATTACAGCGCATAACTGTGAGAATCTCTGCTCCCCCCCCCCCAATAATGTCTGCCTATTTTATTACTCTTGCACGCCACTGACCTTCAGAGGATTCCAGTCGTTGAGTTTTGCTTTGAGTAAGGGGTGGACCACAGACACTGACAGGTCTGCCAAGCCCAGGGTCTTGTACTCCTGGTAGAAGCCCGTCTGCAGCTTCTCAAAGACCTCAGCGCACTCTTGTAATGTGATTGGCGGTTCCCCCTGTCCATCATCGGCCTCAAAACGCTCCACCAGCTCCAGGACCTGCTCGAGTCGTGTCAGAGCCTCGTCCTCCTCCGACAGACGAGCCTGAAGTGCGGTGCTCTCGTGGGTCAGAGACAGCACCGTGTCGCGCTCGTGCTGAAGCTGCCGAGCACTCTGGAGCAGAATAGTGAGTGTGTGTAGAGTGTGTGTGTGTGTGTGTGTGTGAGAGAGTGAGAGAGAGAGAGGAATAAGAGGGATGAGGAGAGAGTATACAGGCAATGTCTTCACTTCTTCCCTTTACTTTGCCTCTGGGAGATGGAGCTTTGCCTTGAGGCAACTATTTAAGGGCGGATCTAAAGTCAACAGGTCCTACCTGTAGAATCTCCTGTTCGGTGAGCTCGATGAGCAGCTTGAGGTTGTGCTCGAGCTCTGGCAGGGCGAAGCCAGCGGGCTTCTGCTCCCTCACGGCCTCGCTCAGCGTGGGCTCCTCAGGGACGCTGTGCTTCTGGCTCATCTGGCTGTAGCTGTAGTAGACCCTCTGCTCTCTGCCCGTCATATCGATCACCTGGAGAGAGAGAGGGAGAGGGAGAGAGCAATCAAGGCAATCGTTCTCCACATGATTCGTGTGCCAGGGGGAGGCAGCAAAGCAAGTGCTGTACTTGCACACAGACTGCTTACCTTGACCTTGGCCAGCTCTCCAGCCGGAGTGACCATGGTTCTGTCCGACAGTTTCCCATGAGCCTTCAGTTCCTCCACGGTTCTGTACGAGTACTTTGGCTTCTTCTTCCCAGCGCCCGGCTCTCGTCTCCACTGGCCCAGCTCCTTCTGAAACTCCTGCTCACCACAGGACATGAAGAGAAAGTTGAGACACTGAGAGAGAACCAAGAACCAAGAACCAAGCCAAAGCTGAGGAATCAGGCAGTCATCCTCATTAGTAAACTTCATTACCTTTTCCTCCTCCTCCTCAGAGTCCACCACTGGGAAGTCCTGCAGGGACTGTTTGGTCCTTTCATTCCCATAGGCTCCCACTGCCCCTTTGCCTTTCCTCACTTTGGCCTCGATTGGGTTCACAATACCTAGAGGTGAAGGGTAGCAGCACAGTTTAACCGAGAGACACTACTCTACCTGGCAGAAAACAGTACTATGGTTCCAACATGCATGGCATCTTTTATTTCAGTGTTAAGTGGCACATCCCAGGTGTAGAACAAAATGGGCCACAAATGTTGACACATTATTATTCAGCACCATAAAATAACCCGGTAGACATGAAGGATCTTAAAGCGACAGTCTGGAGTATTTTCAACCACAGCCATGTTGTTTGCACGTCCCAAGTGCTGCTGTTCGGAGAAAGTATGAGGGAATCTGGTACAACAGAGATCGAACAGCAAACTGGCAGCTTACATTAAAGGAGAACTACATGGCTGTTAGCATAGACATCTCCCCTTGATGAGCTCGCTGCCTCCCCCCTGAATACATTGTGAAAAATATTGTTTCGGGAGACAACACAGGGGCTGTAAACGTCAAACAAACACTAGGGGCATAGGATGGATGGGGCAACAGTGAGCAAAGTTGATTTCGTTTGGCGCTTTGTTTGGTATTTTGGTGTTTACGTGGTTACATGGAACGTCAACAGCAGTGATCATGCAGAATCTCATAGTTCACCTTTAACTGAATAGTACCATGGAAAATGGAACAAAGTGAGTTTGTGTCCCCATTCAGTTAGTATAGCTGCTTGTTTGCTTTTTTGGTCAGTGCTGTTATGAATTCTCTCGTTCTTCCTACCAACAGTACTTGGTGAGCTTGAACAAAGGTATGGTCGCAAGTACTCCAGACAATACCTTTAAGTGAATGACCCCTTATTCTTTAATCATTGGCTTTACATTCTAAACAGCACTGAGACTTGGTGTGTTGAGATTTTTACCCTGGGCGTTTTTCCCCAGGCCTTTGCCTGGCACGTAGCCCATCTTCTGTAGGAGTTTCTGGCCAATCCCACGCGTGTGCTTCTCCCAGGTGCCAATGTCCTGGCCTGGCCTGATGTTGCCAGCAAATGACCTCTGGGAGTTCTGGGAGGTCTTGAAGTTGGCACCCTAGTGATGGCAAACCATTACATATAAATCAGTATCGTAAAGCGTACATGCATCCCTTCAGATATCGAAGGCAACTGAAATGAAGATAAGCACCTTACTTAAAATCTACATACAGTATATAATGTCAAACAACTCAAGTTCAAGTTAAAAACAACTTGTGCATGGCTGGAGTGTAAATGTGTGTTATTCAGAGGAGTTGTTATTTGTTGCAACAGGTTAGGGAATCAGAGTCTGAGAAAAAAAAAAAGACTCACAGTTTTGATGAGTTTCTTTGATGCAGCGGCACGGGGAGGCGGAGCAGGTTCTCCCTCTGAGTCATCTGACCTCTGTTCCTGCTTCTCCTCTGCAGCAGTCTTACGGAGCCCAGCACTCACAAAACTCACAGGTGCCGAATAATCCTTGGTTCTATTAAAAAAAACAACATAAATAATAAAAAGTCAAGATACATACATAACGATCACTCTGTATAAGGATCATGTTCATGACACGTCATGTAAGAGTTTAGGCTTTGATTGCTGTCACCTTGACTCAACTAGAACGGTGTGCTGACTGGGTCAGTTATCTGCTAATGCATATCTGAGAGACAACAATAACAATACATTTTATTTCCTTCATAATCTCCTTCCCAGTACCTTTTGCCTCCAAAACTTGGTCGCTCGTCATCCGAGTCATGCTCCGCCCAGATGCCATAGGTAGCCTCCTCTTTGGTCTGCCTGTGCCGGCGTCGGTCAGGGTTGAACTCATTGGCCAGGTCCCACTCGGACACTTCAAACTTCTCAATTTCCACCCCATCCTCCTCTTCCTCTCTACGCCCATATAAGTGGGACATAGACATGTTTCTGAGGGGAAAAAATTATCAATGAACCTTAGGGCTATAGTCAAGCTCTAACCAGACATGGACTAAAATACTAGATCCACAACAAATGGATGATGGCCTTTTTCGCCATCACAAATCAGAAATGTCTATGATTGCAGATCACTTACACGCTAATGACAACAAACAAAACCAGGGGTGTCAGGCATAAGGCCCAGGGGCTCTTTATATTATTTAATGTGGCCTTGGCCCTTTTTAAATATATTGAATAGAAGAATTGTGGTAATGTGGCCTGCTTGAAAATAGTTTAAACATTTAACATCAATACCCTACTGACAGTTTCACATGCCCAATGATTACAAGTAATGATAGTAATTACCAACTCACTACTAATTACTCAGTTCTTTTCTCGTTATTCACTCGGTTTGTCAAGTCTTGTATTTGTACTGAGCCACTACTACTGATTTGTATTCATTCTTGCAACGTTATCCTGTCGTAACGTTAGCCACAAACTTTGCACTGCATTTGGTGATGAAACGGCAAGGATAGAGTGGCACAGCATACACCAGAAGACTGTTCGTGACTTTGGAAGAAGCAGGGGAGGCAGCATAGGAAATTTTCCAACAAGGGATGAGCATTAACACTAAAATCTAAGGTGTAGCGTAACATTTCCCCTCGATAAAACCAAGCTGCCTGCTAACGTTACTCCAAAACAACGCAAGTCAGCTAGCGTCGCCAGATTAGCAGCTACATGGTATGTATGGTTTTCTACCAAAAGGCTAGAAACAACGAATGAGGGATAATAAATACTACACAATTCGGTTCCCTAGAACCAGCAGACATTGAAAAAAACTGAATTGTATGTCAGACGCAGCCATATGAAAACATAAGTATAACCCACCTAGCTTGCTAGCTTGTGGACTGGATTGTTCCTACCGCAGTGTCGACCCGGAACCAGTAATGTTCATAACTGTGATATCACAGCGAGCGTAAGGTCAGCTTCTCTCTCTCACAGCCATCTTGGATCCCGAGTCCTGACCTAGTAAGTTGGTGCTATCAATCTACTTGCATCTAACGTTTTTATCTCATATAAATCTGTCCGGTTTTCGATGTATTTGTGGTTAAGTCTCTGGTCAGTCATTTGATGTAAATATTAACGTGGACAACGATTTGTGTCAAGAAATATCCCAACTGAAACGATCGACTGACAGTACAAAATGGGGGAGAGGCACACAGTTATTAGCTGGCTTGTTCAGAGTTGGTTAAACCTGCTTGGCTCTTGTTGTTTGTGAAACAGACGATTGTCTTGACGTTGTAGATGTTGGTCTTGTAATCTGAATTGAGCACATTACATATTTGATCACTCTGTTGGTGTTTGGTCAGTTGGCTTGTTAGTCAGGTAGCCGTTCCAGTTCGAGAGACTGAAAGAGATGCCTAGCTAACCATGCTATCAAGTATGTATCGTGCTTTCACTGTTGCGATAACCAAAGGCTTTATTCGCAGAGTTGGCTCTTCAGAGTTGAGATTGTGTAGGGTGATGTTAACATTACATTATTGGGCCGTTTGTTTACGTTTTTGAACACCTACGTGTTGTCACCCGGTGTTTCGATCGACTATTAGCTATCTGGCTAGATACGACGCTAACATGTAGTTTACACGTGAAAACATGGCATATTCCTGTTTAGCAGTAGTGTTGACAAGAGTTTGTCATAACAATTGATTTAATGTATTGCCGTTTTTTTTTAGCAAAATCTTTCACAATATAGCTGTGTGGCGTAATAACGTTATCAATGGCTGTTCGTGTGGTTGTAACATTAACCTACTTCTGAAAAAGTTACGCTAACGTGAAAAGCATATTAAGCTGAATGGAAAATGGATTCATCTGCTGCTTAATCAAGTTTAACACAAAAGGGATGACGGCTGTTGATCCCTTCATTCCATGTGTATTCAAGGTGTCACTATTACTAATGTGTTGTGTTCTTTAATGGACAGTTGTATGAATGTTGGGGGATTGTAGAAACCTGGGTGGTGCCTTAGCTGATATAAATACCTGTAAATACTATGCATTTAATTCAGGGACATTTGTATTTTTTTATTATTATTATTATGCTTATTGTGGAAGCTAATTTATGTTTTTTTTTGTTTGTTTTTATTAAACAGGCAAACATGCCTGGTGAAGCCACAGAAACTGTCCCAGTGACAGAGCAGGAGATGCAGCAGCCCCAAGTGGAGACGGGTTCGTAATTCTTAGACACAACGTGCATGTACTAAACCCTCTGGCAGATTATGTGGTCCTGGAACTCAGAACCTATTAAGTGCTGTTAGGCTACTACTGACATTTATATTACAACACAAACCAGTCAAGGCAGGTTGTGGCTCATTTTAAATGGTGCAGCACCTGTCACTGACACATTTTTGTCAAACTCTCTTAGTTTGTTTACTCAGCTGTCTCACCAGTCAAGAAAAGTCTTGGTTGGTTTTTGGTTAAGCGTAAGAGTTCTTTGAATAGAATACATGATATGTTATGGTAAGCTGCGTGATCCAGGACCACTTTTCCTTCTGGAAAAAAAAAAACACCACATTGCCTGCATTGGATGAATTTACACTTTTATTTGGGTGTTTAGAATGCAGGACTTATCTGTGCATGAGACATGAAACACAAAGCATATTGCTGCATGGGTAGTGTTGGAATGACTACTTAACTCGTACCCCTTCATTAATATTTTGTTGGCCATTCTTTAAAACCATCTCCACCTCATATATTTTCCTTTCACAATTTATTGTTTTTATATATGGGTTACAACGTTTTATATAAATTGTTAATAGTTTCACTTATAATCATTTAATCTTTGTATTACCTTTGCAATGTTACTGTAATTGTGTGTAATGTTAAAGTGACTATATTATTGCAAGTACGTCACACATAGACAAAACTTTTAACTTTTTTTTTTTTCTAATCATAACATTTTGTGAGACTGGGTAAATATACATTTCCATCCGACCTTGGGCGTGCAAAGCATATCAGGTGTAATGAAGTTTTCACATGAGCTTCCAATGATCCATACACTGGTATAGATGGTGCTGATGGGAAGATATGTTTGTGGTTACCTTTTTTCTGCATACGGTTAAGTCATATTGGAGACTAGTCTACTAGGAGAACGGACTTTTTCGATGTCTGAGCAAACTACGAGTGTTTTGAAGAGACGTGTTCTGTTCGCCTGATGCTATGGAATTTTGTACAGATGCACCACTGAAGAGTTCAAGATGAAGAATCAAAATGATGACTAAAATCGTGGAAACCCTCAAAGGCTATGTTTTGTTTGGAAGAAGTGATCAGGATGTTGTGTATAGTGATTTGGAAGCTCATGGAATGTTGATAAGCTATCCTAATGACATTTTGCAAAGGTATTATTTGCACGTCCTTGAACAGGATAGAATTTCACATATAATCACTTAAAGTAGCCTAAACTTAGTGTTAAAACTTAATTTCCCCCTCGTCCTGACCACTTATCTTGACTCCGCCTCCCCTCTGTATTTCCCACTTTAGTAGAGTAAGACTACCCTAGTCTTTAAACCATTTCACACACCAAGGTGTGTTCTTTTCAAACTGTCTGGGTTTGCGATTGGGGGCGTAAAGGTTCTCACACACATTTTGAATGTGAGCACTGCATGGAAATAATGGGAAAAGGGCACACTTCAAATGTCTGGTTGTGGAACACACAGTAACACCATCTGAAAGCACTGTTTTTCCCACAAAATTGTTAACATTCTTGAAAGATGCCATGTTGTCCAGTTGATATCCAAGCTGGTTGCCATTTTGTGTCAAAGTGATCAAAGTGAGAAGGCGTTAAAGAGTTCCTAAACTTGGTAAACATACGCGTTTTTGTTTTCTAGCTGCTTCTCGAAGGAACACGTGTCTTAACACTTTATGATCACATGGCACGAAATCTCCCCCTTGCAAATTTATCAGCTGTTGCTGATGCTTTCGCTGTGACTACCTTTTCCCCTACTATTCCTGCTTTTTCCTGCTCTTCCTCCTCTCCTCCCTCTCAGCTTCGGGGGTGTTGAGTTCCACCATCTCCCCTGAGGCAGCTGTGCCTGAAATTTCCAAGCCAGTGTCGATGGAAACTTCTGTTACGACCTCAGAAGCCACAGCGGTGGCGGACCAACCTGTGGAATGTGCTGTAACTCCAGCTGAGGTCTCGCAAGGTCAGGAGAACGGTGATGTCCTGGCCAAAGTGGCTGAGCAAGTGCCTGAAGCTTCTGTGATTGCTGAGGAACCACCGTCTTCTGATGTGAAGCCTGAACAAGCCACAGAAGAAGTATCTGTGGCCAATGAAGTGTCTGCTCCTCAAGAATCTGAAGCGGCCATCAAGGAGGATTCTGTTGCCATGGAAGAAGTGTCTGCTACAGAAGAAATAAAGGAAGCTGCGCAAGAAACCGCTGCACAGGAAGCCGCCACAGAAGAGTTGAAGGAGGCTGCACAGGAACCTGCCACAGAAGAGTTGAAGGAGGCTGCACAGGAACCTGCCACAGAAGAGTTGAAAGAGACTGCTGCAGAAGAATCTCCCATCCAAGTGCCAGAGGAACCTGTGCAAGACAAAGAGCCTGAGAAAGATCTCTCTGCTGTAGAAGCCACTGAACCTGTGTCTGCACCAGTTGCTGAAGAGCCTGCTGAAGAACCTGCTGAAGTTGATGGACCTGCTCCCAAATCTGTGGACAGTGAAACTTTGTCTGAGAACTTTAAAGCCGTGAGTCTAAACCCTGCTCCTGAAGCAGATTTGACTACGAAAGTGGAACAGCCGCCAACTGTTACCATTGACATAGCGACTCAAAATGGAACTCCTTTGAACAAGGCTGAACCGGTTACCATCTTCTCTCAGGCTGTCCAGGCCAAGGCGGAGCCTAATTGCGCTGGCCCCTCCCTCACTTCACGGCACCTGTCAGGTGGGTGATTTTGTGTGAAGTCTGAAGTTGCTCCTGCTTTGTTTTACAAGCAGTTGCTCCTGTTTCTCTTGCGTATCTCCTGCAACATTCGTTAAACATTCTGACAGCACCAAGTATTCACGCCGGTCACATGGAAGCAGGTTTTTTTTTCGTTTGTTTTAAAGACATTGGAAATTATTAGCAGAGAGGGGCACAATTCGATGTCAACTGATGCGTTTCCGGTCGGTCGGTTGGTCATTTGTCTTCATGTCAAACTTCAAATATTAAGAAGCAGGCCAGTTATAAAGGCCCCACTGTAAACTAATGACCCTCTAGTTTATGTGTGTGTATTTGTTGCTCTTTGTACTCCAGGCTTTGCAGTGTTGTAGATTGAAGTACTTGGCATTGTTGCTATACTAATTATGGGTATCTAACCGTGTGTGTTGGTGGGATAAAACCTAAGCTTGTTAGTGGCACATCATCAATGCTATTGGGGCAGATGCCAATATAAATGTCATGCTTGTTAAGGAAGTAGTCAGCTTCAAAAGCTTTTATTTTGTACCTTTTTAGTTTACCCTTAGGGCACTTGTTGGGTGTTTCCCTGTAGTCTGTAAGTCTCAGTTTACCCAGCATCATGGTTTATAGTTGATGTGCCAATTTCAGGTGGTTTATTTGCTGCTTTATCTTAACTTGCAACTAAGCAAGAACCAGATGATCTCTTGGTTGTGTGCATGTGTGTGGTTGTGTTCACAGATTTGGCTTTGTCCAAAGTAGTGTGTTGCAAAGTGTAGTACTGCTAACAGTTTTGGTGTTCCCTCCCCTTAACAAGTTTTTACACTCTGAGGCATGGATGCTACTTTGCATCTGATGCTGTTCATTCAGCAGGTTTGTGACAATCAAGAAAATTTTGCACTCTTAACACGTTTGTATACGGTCACCCCCTTGGCCCCTCCCCCGTTCGATCATGCATGGTTTGGGATTTGGCACCATGCAGTTAAGAGAAAACGATGTTTTCAACTCAAGTTTATCAATTTATTTTCTTCAGCCACACCCTCTGCTCCTGCTGCAGCTGCTGCAGCTCCTGCGAAGCCCAAAGAGGGCAAGGCTGGACACAAGTTGTCCTCCTCTCCCAAGTCCACAGCCCCTAAAGCTGTCCCTTCTGGCAGAAGAAAACGTTCCTCACTGTCTGCTTCCTCTGCTTCCCCTACTTCTCCCAAATCTTCCTCGGGTCCCCGTGGCACGCCTTCCCGCTCCCCCATGGCCTCTCCCCTGGCCTCCCCTCCTGTGGGCTCTCCAGGCTCCAGTCATGGAGATATGGCTGGACCCAAGGTGGTCAAGGCCAAACATGTCAAGCCAAAGAAGACTGAGGCCTTTCAACCTGTCGCTGAGTCTGAAGTCCCAGCTGTTGTGCCACCAGTTTGTGTAGCTGCCCCTCAACCATCTGTTTTGCCCCTGTTAAAAGTTGATGCCAAGCCTATTGTTGAGCTAGTAGATGTTAAACCCAAAGTGGTCGAGGTTAAACCCAAAGTTGAGGAGGTGAAACCAGTAGAGGTTAAACCCAAAGTTGAGGAGGCTAAACCAGTCGAAGTTAAGCCTGTAGAGGTTAAACCCGTTGTAGTTGAGGCTAAACCAGTCGAAGTTAACCCCGTAGAGATTAAACCCGTAGTAGTTGAGGCTAAACCAGTCGAAGTTAAGCCCGTAGAGGTTAAACCCAAAGTTGAGGAGGCTAAACCAATCGAAGTTAAGCCTGTAGAAGTTAAACCCTTAGTGGTTGAGGCTAAACCAGTTGAAGTTATACCTGTGGAAATCAAACCCAAAGTCGACGTGGTTAAACCAGTCGATGTGAAGCCTGTAGAGGCTGAGCCAGTACAGGTTAAGGCCAAAGTGTCTGAGCCCAAGCCAATCGAAGTGAAGGAAGTTAAAGAAAAGTTTGACCTGCCAGTCTCTCCTAAACTGGCAACTCCTGTGTCATTCAAAATTACCTCTCAACCAGCTGCTCCAGCTCCAAAGTCTTTTGCTGAAGCAGTAGCTTGTAGTCCTCCTAAAATGATCCCAGAGCCCCCAAAAGCCAAACCTGCACCTGTAGTGGTTGCTAAGTCACCTGAGCCAAGGTCTGAGTCCCCAGATATTATTCCACTCCTTGACGACGATGATGACCTTCCCCCACTCATTCCCCCTGAGAAGCCAGTCAGCATGCCTACCTTCGAGCCCCCAAAAGTGGCACAGGCCCCACCAAAGGCTGCTCCTGTTGCTACCTCAGTAGCGCCCCCTGCACCTGCAGAGAAAGCTGCTGCACCAGCACCTGTCCCAAAGCCTGTCCCTGCTCCAGAACCTGCACAAAAGCCTGCCCCTACACCTGTCGCAGCCCCTGCCCCCGCCCCTATACCTGTTGCAGCCCCAAAACCTGCCCCTGCTCCTGCCCCCGCTCACGCTAAAGCCCCACCAAAACCGGAGCCTGTGATCAAGAACGACAAGGGTATTTCTCTGCCTCTCGTGTGTTTCTCTTGTTTGTTTGTTTTTTTTCTCACACACTATCTCTTTCTCTGTGTGCTGTCTGACCACACTGCTAAGTAGCGCCACAGACACATGCTCAGATGCTCAGTATATAGTTTCACAAAACTAATGTTAATGTTTTTTGTTTTTGTGGCTGTCGTTTTCGTTATACTTAATTTATTTTGCATAGATTTTTCACTTTGTATTTTTTTTATTTTTTTTTTTTATTCCAAACTGGCCTGTTTCAATATAAAAGGGGTGGTGTGTTACGGGTGGTCTGGGTGTTCAGCTGTTTTAATTTTTATCATACATTAGTCCATCTCGGCCTTGTAGTGACAGTTATTCCATCCACGATCCACATACATTACTTGCATTGCACATTGTCCGGGGGGGGGG
>JASCQY010000173.1:7566548-7585531 GCA_030264315.1 Sardinella tawilis
CGGAGGGGGACAGACCATGCTTAACACTCAGCCACCTTCATGGGTTACTTAGCAAATTATCTCCAAAGCAAACAGACACAGCTGGAAAAACATCTCTCATCTCTGCTGCTCAGCCCCAGAGCAATCACCTCCACTTCTAAATTTATAGAGCCAATTTACACCCCGCAGAAGACAGGTTTCAGCGTCTGTCGCACGTCTAAATTAAGAGTGTCTGTCTGCCACCTTAGCTTCCAGGGCCTGGACTACTCTACACCAAATACTTCCAGCACAAGATCCTACTGCCTAAACTACTCGATCTGACAACAAGCATCTAGACATCTGGCTATACTGTATGTCACTTGTGTTTCTAATTAGCATGCTTCTATGCAATTGGCAATCAATGCATCTATGTATCTGACTATGCATCTATGGATCTGGATACATGCATCTATTTATCTGAATATATGCATGGATGTGATCTCCTGTTCAGTGTTTCCATGTACCCCCCCCAAAACACACACACACACACACACACACACACACACACACACACACACACACACACACACACACACAGTGTGTAGGTGAAATTAACTTTAAATGAACTTGATGATGTATGTATGCCCTCCCACATCTGACCAATGATACGGAGAACCAGGGTGTGGAGTAAATGTGACGCTATCTGCACACTGACAAATAAACGCAACTATGTGGTGATTAAATACTACACTCTGTACACAGAAACAAAAGACTTTCTCAGTAGTCTTGCCATCACTTGGAACTGCTGTAGTAAAAGGGCCAGCATCATAAAATGCTGCATGATGAGCCGTTAAATGACATTAAGATTACCTTTTGTAACTTAAAGGTCTGCAACTGCAATAAATATCACACGTGGCAATGCTCCAAAACTGATAGGGGGAGAGAAATGCCATTCAGCCTTTCAAAAAAAGTCACAATGTAATGACATTTTGCTAACGAAGAAATTAGTTTACTATTATGAATTGCATTACAAGTCAAGTTTGTAGGCCAAGATGCTGGCATATGTTGACACCATTATCAACATAAAAGTCTAGAGGAGCAATTGGTTGCAGTAGAATGAGCCTGTAGATGTGCAAAAGCAAATTTGGTGGCACAGATCTCTATGGTTACATGAGTTCTAAAGAAAACATCGGAAAAAATGTTATTTATTTATGCTAAAACAGACAACGTTTACATGACCATGCTCTTTGTATTTGTAGTATTTTTACTTACTGTGCAGGTCTATCCAATTTTTATAATGCAATGCATTTTATTATAACACAATAGGCCAATGTACTGCTGGAGCAAACGCCATAAAATAAACTGAAAAGCTCCAGGTGAAAGGTAAAGTAGGGAGGGGTCTATCCTCAACTTGCATCAACAGACACTGTTGAGGGGACGCAAAAGGATGCCTTAACTAATGTGACGCATCACGCACCTTAAATGATATAATCTTGTTGACAACTTCGTGATATTGACCAGTAAATATTTTTTCACAATTTTTATGTGTTTGAAGTTTGTAAATTATCGGACCACGAGGTAAGCGCAAACTTCATTAAGGAATGGTCCATAGCCAACCCGATGGAAAGAAAGACACTGACATGAAATAACAGTATTTGCTCTTCCAGTTTAACGCGGCACTGTCTATGCGTGCGCAAATATTTGAAGATGTTGACAAGAAGACAACTCCCTTCTCATTGCATAACTAGAATTAACGAGCGAGAGATCCGTGAAATAACCTACTGGAGGAGGCAAACACATGCAACTCGAGCGCTCATGTGGCAGGGAAACTGACATCCATAATGAAACACGGCAGCAAAGAAGTATTTGGAAAATTATCTAAAGTCTTCCGACTCTCGCAAGTGCGACAAACTAATGCGACAAACTCTTTCAACTAAGGGGGAAGAAAATTGTCGACGAGATGTCATGAATAACTTAAACTGTGGAAGTGAACTTGGCAGACAGACCATCGCACTGACCTGTTTTTCAGAGGCTGGCTCTTCAGCTCGTAATACGTTTTAGGCTCTTCGTGAAAATCCTCCCCAACCTCAAAGTCGGGTACTATGCCCGATTCTGCTTGCATGCCGTCAGCTGTCAAGTTTCAATTTAACCTGAATAAATTACAAAAACTTCAATTTCAGCGAACGGTATCAGACACACGCAGTGCCAGCCACTGTGATGTGAACTATTCAGTCCTCCCAATGCTCCACTGTCTGTAAAGTTCTGTAGTCCTCTGGAAAATGTGATACTCAGCCAGCGAAGTGGCGAATGCGTACGCAGTGACTACAACAACCATGATTCATAGCGGCAAAGTGTGGTTGCTTGATATGGTGGTGTCAGCATCTTTTCATTGGTCACAGCAAAGAGAAATTTGCTCTGATTGTTGGCGGTGGGAAATACATGAAACTATACTCGGCCTACAGTAAGTAGCATAACACATTTGTCGACAGATTGGACCCAAGGAAGAATAAGCCGTAAATATATAGCCTGCTATTTTCAAATTCAAACATGTTTCTATGCAATGTACTATAGCATTTGCTTAAGGAGAAAAGGTATTTTAACTAGCCTATTAATGGTGTGATTTAGAACTACGTTAGATGTTGTCCACTCTCACTTAATCCAAATTAAAATGATGTTGGTCTACTTTGTATTATTTTACCTGTCAAAACCGTTCTTCATCGCGTCCACTTGATGGCAGCATATCATAGTGCAACTCAATGGGTGCGCTTCCTCATTTGCGCCCCGGCACTGCCTGCTTTACATGATTTGCCATCCAAATAGTGGTACTTGCACGGTGACAAACTGTTGTTTTAGTGAGTGTTGGGCTTCACCGAATCTTCTGAATCCTGGATTAGTTATGAATAGAGATCTGGAAACCTTCAGAGTCTATTTCTCTGTAAAGGCCTAATTGTTTGTGTTTTGTAAAGGCCTCACTGTTTGTGTCTGTTTGTGCCTAATTGTGTGTGTGTGTGTGTGTGTGTGTGTGTGTGTGTGTGTGTGTGTGTGTGTGTGGTGTAATCAGGCATACTGTACATATTCAGACACGATATTTGTCCCTCCCACAGGTGAGCTGCAGTAAGTGTCAAGGCAATGGTAATTGTGTGTTGCTATGTTCTCCTCCAGCCTGAGTCCCACCTTGGCCTTTTCAGGCCTCTGCTGACTATCACACCCAGCTGCCAACCTCAGTGGGAGGGTGAGACCAGGAGAAAACAACACAGAGGGGTCTAGTGGAATCCAGAGAGAAGCAACAGCTCCCTGTTTCTGACTTTCAGGCTGCACTGTTAGCTTCCTCAGACATGTCAGTAAGTTAGTGCCTATATGCTTTGGGCTGCGTTTCCCAGGTCTCTTTAATTCCTCCTCCATGTAATCAGTTTTCTTTATCTGGAAGAATGAGGCCCGAAGACTACATGTCTGTATGGTACTTATATCACTACATCATGATTGCATCAATGCCCAATGAATTCATTGTGTTTGAGAAGCATAATCAAAATGCTTTTCAATTCATTGCTGCCTCTCCGTTGTTTTAAAAAGAAGAATTAACATTAAGCATAATTCTGCAGGTTTTCAGGCTTTTTACTGAATGTTTTTCATATAGAAGGCCAAGACAGCAAGCTTAAAGGGATCCCCGAATAGTAAGACATGTTGACCATATAAGATTTACATTGGCATCAACTACATAAATATGATTTAAAAACACACATCGTCTGTAACTTGTAAGCTGCCATTGTTGAAAAAAAGTGACATCAACTGTTTGCATCTAATCAAGTTCCAGTCAAGGTGCAGCAATCAAGCTGCAGCTGCACATAGACATCATCAATAGCTACCATTTGATTCCATTTTTTACCCAGAAAGCATTGAGAGGAAAATGTAATGGCAGCTTACATGCTCTGCAAATTAGGGTATTTTCTATAATGTTTAATGAAAGTCATTTTGAGTGTTATTAATTCCTCTTACAAATATCTGATACTAATGTCAGTCTTATAAGACCAACATGTCTTATTGTCATTTGCCATTGGTGTGGTTTATGCTCAGCGTTAATGTTTGGTTGGTTACCTCACTATGGTTGTACAGTCACTTGCCAGTTCCTCTTCAATGCATATACCATTGCCGAAAGGCAACGGCATTCGGTTTCATGTATCTGATGTTCCTATAACAGATGTAATCTCCCCCTTGTCCTTGTCCTTCCGCTTCTCTTGTTCTTTGAAAACTACATGTTAACTTTGTGTCTCAGATATTAAACCAGCTGAAGACTGGACCAAGCACATATGCTCAGGGTTTACTTAGGCCTATATAGCAGATGACTTATGATAACATCATCAGCTAAACTGAAAAAAAAGATAAACAGATTTTCCTTGTGTTTGTTTTTCCATGGCCAGGTAGTTTGAAATGCATGTTTATGTGTTTATATTACAATAATTCAGACTATTCTATATGTATGCATGAATGCACAGACTTATTTGATCTCTTCCATTATCATTACATGGTCAATTTCAGACCTCAAAGATTAGGCAAATAGTTGTTGTTTTTCTTGAGGAAATGGGAATTGACAGCGTAAGCCGCTATCAGATTGTGATGTGACTGATAACAGGCCAGACAACAAACAGAAAAAAAGGAAGTGGTCATCTTAGACTGTTGGGAGAGAGAGAGAGAGAGGGAGGGAGAGAGAGAGAGAGAGAGGTGGGGGTGGGGTTCTGGGTGGCATTACTTATTACATTATACAGTACTCCTTTATCTCCGCTGTTGGAAAGGAAGGTATGGTACTCGTAGCTTATTTTGTTCTCCACAACCATTCATGAACTCACACAAAACCTTGGGGAAAGCACCTTGTCTGAGAATGTTCCATAGGCTATTTACATAAACAAAGCTCTGTACACAGAGCCAGTGGCTTTAGCTCTGAAATATCCAGCATGATCTCAGTGAGGTAACCACACAGGTGCATATACATCAGCTCCAATAGTCGGGAGATGAGGAGTTTGTATGCTGATAGGAAATATCACCTAATATAGATGACCTCACTGAATCTAGATGCAGCATTTTTTCATTCTCTTGTGCTGCAGAATCTCACCAAATGAATGAACAAACGCTCTATACTGTATAAACAGAATAGCCTATGGGAGGGGGATCTTGCATTGTTTCACCATCAGGACATCAGGATTGGAAAGTATGGCGCAAACAGAGAGTCTTATCAGGGCCGGGCAGGCGAGTGCACATCCACGGCGTGCAGATGGTTTTTGGAGGTGCTAATGAGGCCGTTAGTCATGTCTGGTGACAGAACGTCCAGCCTGGGGAGGAGACACAGGGGCATTCCCATGGGCCAAACATTTACAGTAAGCTCTTCCGGCGCCGCAGAGACACACCAGAGAGGTGTCTCTGGCCATAAAGCAACTGCTCTCTTGATAATGAGGAGGCTATTAAAAGCCAGGATTAGTAGAGAAGGCTTGGAGTGTTTTCTGAGACAGCACCAGAGACCCATCTATCTTATGTGATGGCGATGGCAATGCACGCTTGTTGACAAACATTATGTAATGTGTATGAATGAACCCTAGCCTACCTCTAAATTCTGTTGTCTTGTAAATGAAAACCAGGTCATAGTTTTTTCAATGCTTTGTAAGATGATTAGATAGATAGATAGATAGATAGATAGATAGATAGATAGATAGATAGATAGATAGATAGATTGTTAGTACAGGGTCTCACAGACATAAATAGCCTACATAGTTGCACTTAACACACAGACCTGATAATGTTTGTTTGAAAGCTGCTACCTGTCTGTCAACGTAAACATGAATATTTCATGAGCAGTTGTAGCTCCTCTGTCTCTGTATTGACACAGCTAATATATGGCCCTCAGTCGTTGGTGTAGGGAGACCACACTCTGTTTGTGTAGCTTAAAACCGAAGCTCAGAGGGCTTCAAAAGAACAGATGCTAGGTTACTAATGTAGTCATATAGGTATTCCATTTTATATAGGCTACATTTTATATTCCATAGATTGCCATAAATGAAAGCGCCTGTGTTATTTTTATTCTTTACAACCATGGTCTCTAAACCTGGCCAAGGAATCACGTGTATATATATGCAATATACTGTGTATGCCTAGGCTATAACTTGCTAATGCTAAACAATGGTACATTGACTTTAGATTTGGAGATACTGTATATTGCCAACACATTAAAAGAAATAACATTATAGCCTACAGAAGAGAAGCATTAAAGCCCCCCCCCTCTCTCTCTCTCTCTCTATCTATCTATCTATCTATCTATCTATCTATCAATGTATCTTTCTCGTCACGCTTGAATCCATGTGTTCACTGTATAAATGATTTCCCCCGCAAGTACAATAAGCTTGTAATCGCTTGCGAACCGAGCGCATTTTCTGTTCATATTGAAAGTGTGTACACAATGGCAGGGGTCTGGCGGAGACAGCTGGATGCCCTGGTGTTGGATGAAGGGAGGCGAAGGCGTGGTAAGCACAGATGAATGCAGGCGTGCGCGACGCGCGGGTACGAGAGGCGAGAGAGACACAGTTCAGCGCCTCTCTCCTCCTGTGCAGAAAACGAAGAAAGAATAGGCGAGGGATGGACTGAATATGCTTGCAGTGTGCCGGGGAAACACCTGCCTTCTGGACGCCAGAAAACGACGAGCTGAATTAGAAGGAAACGCCCAGTAGCAAGGTTTGCTTTTTCTAGTGATATTTATGGCAATATGTCCGATTTCTGTGTTTTTTCAAATGTTTGATTGACCAAGTAAGTGCCTTATTCCGTGTGTGAAAGTGGGGATTAATCGATTTATCACTTTAGCAGGTTTAACCAGGGAAATTCTGTCAACGTTTAGCGAGCTCGTGTTCCTTTTCTCTTAGTGTTTGGTGTGTCTCCTAGGATTTCTAAACAAAGAGAATAGATTAGAAATATCAGTCATCTGCCGGGTGGCCGCAGTGAAAACCGAAATCGCCGGTTGGTCATGTGGATTGAACTCATTCATCGTTTTCATGCTTCTCTTTAAATGGTTTTAACCATGGCCGAGCCAGTGCCGACTTCTTATCCGGCAATGTATAGCTTGGTAGATTTCAGAGATCTAACCGTATCAGTGCATGTAATGGAAATAGTTGATACAGAATGCGTAAGCACATTAGGCTATATAACATGTCATGCCTGTATTGGAAACAATACGGATGTACATTTTTTATTTAGGCTATAGATGGTGGTGGTCTGAAATGGAGAGTAGCCCATTGCTAATAGGTCGATATGAAACGGTAAGATTGAATGACATGAAATAGACATGACTGTGACCTGATGACTACCCAGCATCTATGTTTAACGCCCACATGCTGGCCAATAATGGGCGCACTTGGAAAGAAGTTTGTGTAGTTACGAACAACTTAGGCCTTTTTGATGAGTTTATTCTCATTACGTAGCCGCTGAGCAAAACATTCATTCTCAAATGACATTAGTCTAAGTGATGACAAGACAAAAGCAATTTTTCCCAAATTGTTGTTCTATTCTGACAGTTGTGCTGTCATTTAAGCTTAATTTCATTTTTGTCAACTAAAGAACGTGTCACTCTTTGGGGCACATTACACATAAACAAAAAGCTGCCAATTCTGTATGCATATTTCAGGCGTAAAACAATGAAGACCTTAACGTTAATTTGCATGAGTAGGATAGGCTATATCCAGAGCTTATCTAGAGTCATATCTTCCCCTCAGTTTACACAAGGGAGGAAGGTCAAGTCTATTGGGCTTGAAGCTGATACAGATCCTCCCCAGTAGTCAAAACTGTAGTTGCACTACTGCTAATTGACCCCCAGATGTGCTTGGACACGACAGTGAAGGTCAATTAGAAAGAGTGTGTGAAGGTGACAAGAACCACCAGACCAAGTCAGAGGAGGAAGAGAAGTCCGCCCCACAAACACACACACCCACACCGGTTTGTTTTCATGATGAATTTTAGCATCATATGGAATGCGGTATATACTTGTAGTCTGTTAGGGATGATGACATTAATCATAGCTTTAACTTTTTGAGACCCAGAAAATAAATGATATGTGATTACTTTCCCCAGTGGACAGACACTGTATGTTATTGTCTGTGCACAATGCGCCTAATTCTGTCAATATTAGGCTGTGTTGTGCTGAGAGCCATCAAGGGTTAAGAGGGATCTGGAGATCAGGGCACATGTGGACTCTTGCCTCTCACTGTTTTAATCCCAAATGTGGGTTAAACTCGTATTTTGGGGCTTGTCCCCACTGCAGGCTTCTGTAGGCTATACGGTTAGGGCCGGATGAAGTCATGGCTGGAGTTGGACATTTGCATGGCCTGCTTTGCATGACTGGGAAGAGAGAGAGAGAGAGAGAGGCTTGTGTTTCTCTGTCAGCCAGGTCATTTAGCACCCGTGAGACACTTTGGAGGCCCAATGCTGGGGATGGCTTTGGCTAATCCTTCAGTTCTGCCACTCCGGGCTATTGCTGCTGTCCAGCTGCTGCCAACAACACTCTGAGTCTGAGTCTGCACCCCTATCTGTCCTCTCCCACAAGGACTGAGTGTGTGAGTGTGTGAGTGTGAGCGCCGCTGCTGGCCTTTCTCTTCTTGGCTCTGGGTCTGGGACGTGCTGTAAACAACAGAAACTCTGGACAAGTTCTTACCATAGTGTGGTACACACACACACACACACACAAAAAAAAAACCAACAAGCACATTCCTCCTTCTTTTCAGTGTGTAAACCCGCGTGAGTCTCTTGTTGTTTGAGGAAAACAACAGAAATGTCTTGACGCCAAGATTGGTGGTCAGCGTGATAAACAGGAAGTGTTGGTTCGAGGGATGTTTTTTTTCTCTCTCTCTGAGAGGGAAGTGGAGTGGCACTGGAGAGCCGGCGACTTTTGCTCTCAGCTGAAGCTCCAGGAGGTCCTTTGGCAGGAAATCCTGTCAAAAACAGATTTGCAGCATCCTCCCCTCTCCTCTCCTACCCTCTCCTCCCCTCCCCACTGAAGACAGCCTGCATTGTTTGAATTTCAATCCATGAGATAATTGAAAATGAGGAGCCACATCATGGCCATTCTGGAGAGAAAAAGGCATAAATTAGGGACTGGAATGATCTGAACCCCACTAGCCAGTTCTCACTTACAGTTTAGCAGCTGAAGCAGCGCTGCTGTGCATTAATCACTGGTGACTTGCGGGCTGCGCATATTTATAGTGCGCTGTCATTCTTTGCCGTCGTTTGTGGTCCGTGAAGAAGGGCTTTAGAATCCTGATTCTCCTCATCCTCGCGCCTCACGCTGCTGTGAAGAGCTTCATGTTTGAAGTGCGTCGACGCCCTTCATCAGCGTTTGGGTAGAGCTCAGCTACAGCAGCTCCCTTTTCCTGAGGGAGTCTGACATCCTCAAATGAAGCCTTTCTCAGAAGTAGACTTCTCCCAACCACCCCCCCACACACACACACACACACACACACGCACATGCCACACATGCAGCTCTTGATGTTTCTCAGAAGCAAACATGCATCCGACAGAATCGGCTGGCAAAGGAAGAGAAGTTGAGCAGTAGCACTAATGGTCCGCTGTCTGTCTGACGTGCTGATGCTCGGTCTCCCCCACCCCCCCGGCCCTGGGTACGTAACCCTGTGTGCCGCACACTTTGCCCCGCTGGCTCTCAGCAGCCTAATTGCTGCCTCTGCCTGAGCAGCAGGTCCAGCTGTGTGTCTCTCCACTGTGGTGTCTGGCAGGGGGGAAAGGTGCTCTGCCCATGTCTGCCTGTGTGAGGATTGGAGGGCATCTTGGACAGTGTGTGTGTGTGTGTGTGTGTGTGTGTGTGTGTGTGTGTGTGAGAGGAGGGCGTCTTGTCTTGTCCATGTGTGTACAGTATCTGCAAGGACAGCAGCAAGCAGCAAAGAGGTCTGGGCATCATCTATCCCCCCACTCCTCTCCCTCCCTCCTTCAGACGCATGGCAGTTTTTAGAGAAATGTGGAAAGGAGGAGGAAGTGTGGAATTTCTTTTTCTCATTCTCCTTTTTCATTTCTTTCTGCACATTTCAGCATGGGCCTTTAAGATTATGCACCCCTAAACCACAGGCACACACACACACACACACACACACACACACACAGAGACTTGAACAAAGTCTGTCAGTCTGTGTGACAGACATTTGACTAAATATGCCGTGAGGATTGCTGGAAGCTGGAGGGCCGCTCTCAGCCTGAGAGAGCAGTTAGTCGGCATCGTTAGAGGAGGATGAGGAAGAAGAAGAGGAGGAGGAGGGGGAGGAAGAGGAAACTGAGTACCCTTCACAAATCCTCCAGTGCAGCACCCTTTGACTTCCCCTCCCGCGCTGGTTCAGAGGCACTGGCAGGAGTGGTGCTCTCCTCTCCTCTCCTCTACTCTCCCCCTCCCTTCTCCCTCCCTTCCTCTCCTCTCCCCTGGCCCCCTTCCTTGGCCCTGGCCCTGCCCCTGCCCCTGCTAATGCTGCTGCTGCTGCTACTGCTGCTCCTCCACAGTGACTGACTGCCCCCCTCCCTCCCTCGGGGACTGCAGTCAATTCACCCCCCCGCCACTGCAGATCTCGTGCAACTCCTCATTGTGAAACTCTGCAGCAGCACCTACTTCAGGGCTGGGTTGGGTGGGGGGGACGGGGGGACGAGACGAGTCGAGTCAGAGTCGCTCTCGCTACAGCGCAGCTCCATCCCTGGCGACGGCGTAATAATCCTCCATTAATCACCTGCAGCAGTCGGGTCCTGGAGGGAGAGTGCATTTTAAAGGCATTTTAAAGGCATTCTTGTTTGTTTTAGCAGGAATGCAATACTGTGTTTTGGGTCCAGGCCAGTAGTGTTGGGGACCGGACTGACTGACTGACTGACTGGGAGACTGAGTTAAAGTCAACAGTGTACAGAGTAAATAATGTGTGTAGTTTTGTAGTGTGAAACATAGTGTTTGACTCCAGTCCAAACTCCCTGTTTCCCTGTGAACTCCTGTTGTGTTGTGTTGTGTTGTGTTGTGTTGTGTTTGGTTGCTCTGAAGGCCAATTCTAGTCGTTTGTTGTAAACACTGAAGCACCTATGTGCTTTATATTGTATGTACAGTAGTGGGTAGTGCAGTGACTGTAGAGGCTCGTTGCGATGTGACATAGCGGATTACTGTCTACATCAGTCATATTCACACTTGTCAAGCACATTTTCCATCCATCTCCTCTTAAACACACCGGCACAGCGCAGTAAAGAAGCCCAGCCCTTTGACGTCAGCAAGCCCTGGGTGAGGGACACTTTCTGTAGAATTGCGTGTTAGCCTTGACGGAATTAGGCCCCGAGAGAAATAAGATCTGGGAGAATGCCCCAGGCCCCACCCCTGAGCCTTCACTAGCATGATCCAAAGATCCGCTCGAAGGCAACAGGTGTCCAGCCGATAAGTTTCGCCCGCGAAGTCCCTCCTCAGGGGCCGAGCTATGCCGGTGGTGCACTGGAGCACTCGGGGTCGCGACCGGTCGTGTTCCTAAAGCAAGAGGTGTGGCTGCGCGATCGTTGCTGCAAGGATTAGCCGACTGCTCCATGGCCACCTTGGTGGAGAGATGGAGAAAGCTTCTTCTCTCTGCGGACATTGAGGTACGCTTCTAGACTTTTCCGTCTCTGAAAGAGGGTGAGCATCCTGTGGAGGCTGTGTTTACGGGGCTGTGAACAGAAAGGCAGGAAGGCAGTGTTGTGTCTCCCCTCAGGGTTTGCCTAGTGCTTGATAACCACTGCAATTGCCCCGTTTTATCATGTTGATCTTGTGGTGTTTGCTCTGTGTGTGTGAGAGTGTGTATGTGTGTGTGAGAGTGAATGAGTGTGTATGAACTGTATGTGTTTTGGTGTGTGCACCGAGTAAAGTCACTTAGTTTGTTGAAGTCAACTGAATCCACTGAAATTGGGCATGGAGCTTCAGTGTTGAAGGTTGTTGTGTTTGGTTTAGGGGGTTAGTTTTTCTTCAGTAAATGAATGAATGGTTACACATTTCATGTGCTACTATACTATGCTATAACATAGCTTTGTTTTATAAACATTTATAGGGGAAAGAGAGATATCTGTTGTTCATTGGGAATGCTTGTCAAACAACACAAATAAATTCACCCACCAACCTGCTACAAACCACAATTGGATTTTCACACCTTTTCAGCCTTTTTATTTTTAATGTCCTGCCACCTGAGCCTCTTTGCTCGGGGCACCTGATATCACCCGCAGCTTCACCCCCTCCAGCACACACACACTGAGTCACGCATGACGCGCTCACAACCAAACCAGACCTGGGCTGGCAGGCCGGCTGGCAACGGCCCTGACAACCTTCCTCCTCCTCTATCTCCTCTTCCTTCTTCTCCTCCTCCTCTTCTTCCTCCTCCTCCTCTTTCTCCTCCTCCTCGCCCGTAGCTGCCGCCAGGGCTGTGTGACACACAGAAACACGGCCCATAAATAATGCATGGGAGCAGCACACTAAGATAAGATGGGCGAGCGCCAGGACAAGGGCCGTGAGAGCGTCTGTGATACTGCATGTTCCACGGGCGGGCTGGCACGCTCATGTGACTGAAATCAGAGGCCCCCTCTCTCCCTCTCTCTCCCTCTCTCTCTCTCTCTCTTTCTCCCTCTCCCTCCCTCTCTCTCTCTCTCGCTCTTTCACCTTCGTCCTGCATCTCTAGTCGTCACGGACTCACTGGGCTCCACGCTTTGGCAGCGCTGATGGGACTTTACTCTCAGTGGCCGCTTGCTTTTACCAGGCCAGTCTTCATTTCCTCCGAGTGCGCTGCTCGCTCTCTCGCAGGCTGCCAGTGTTAACCTGCGCCCAGGTGAATTATTGATGACGAGGAGAGTCGAGAGTTCAATCGTGTCTTTTTTTATGCTCAATATATTTTGGCTGGAATTACTTACATGTCAAGAAACCGACACATCACATCGCATCACAATATTCAAGCACGCACCAGACGATACAACAACAAAGCCTCACGCGGGGCTGCAAGGGTTGGGCACGATGCCTTAGTTCAACCCGTTAATCATTTGAAAATGCCCAATTAGGCTCTGCGACTTAAAAAAAAAAAACTCGACTTTAAGCCTTGATTACAGTGGAAGTAGGCTGATGAATCACTGTCCACAATGCCCTATTAGGCCATGTGACTTCAAAAAAACACGACTTTATGCCTTGATTTCAGAAGAAGTAGGCCAATGAATTGCTGTCCACAAAGGTGAAATTCTACTGATTTTCTGAACAATACAATACAATGTGACTCTCCTACACGATACACAGACTGGAAACCTACCCCAGTAAGATCCAGTGTCTGGGCACTCACAATTAATGGCTATTTGTCAGTGTCAAAACTGCATAGTTAACATGAGCTGCCCTTTGTTTTGCTCCGTTGCCTACGGAGACGGCTGCACAGGCCAAAAAGCAGCGTGTGGCATTATTGTAAACGAGCTAACAGCCATCCTGCTCAGCTGTCCTACTGTTGTTCCAAAAGCTGAGAATACCCTCCCAAGCTGTCTGAACCAACTCAGGCCCAGTTCATGGTGTCGGTTTGACTTGGGGTGTCTCGTTATTGCTGTAGGAAAGCAGGCAAGCCCAGTTAGGCAGTTGGTGAATGGTCAGTGGAATGTGCTATACAGATTCAATTATCCATTTAAGGAGTGCATTGTGTTCTCGCCTCCCTCACTCTAGAACCCCACCACCTCAGAGGAGCCAGAGAAGGAAGCGTCTCGTCTCCGTGCCGGGCTGAAGCAGCATGATGTACTGTACTGTGCGGTACGGCGCTGCTGCCAAACCAGCCTCGCGGGTCCAGTAGCCATCACACTCACGCCCGCACAATTTTAGTGACGTGACCCAAAGAAAGAGAGGAGCCTGCCACTGCTTTCTGTGGCTTGTCATTAGGTTTGACAGTGAGGTCAGTCAGATGACACGTGCCCACTGCACCATAAAATCCACAGAGAGACAGATCATCCTCATCACAAAAGAGTGTTCTCTCTCTCTCTCTCTCTCTCTTTCTCTCTCTTTCTCTCTAGCCATCTTTTCTCCTACTGTCTGGAGGAGGCACATGGGACTGAGGGGCCGGAGCTCTTGGCCTCAGGCCACTGCTCATCAGACATGTGGCCCACAATGTAGCACCCGCCCCGGTGAGAGCCTTAGCCGAGCCTGCCCCCTCTCCCCTGGGGCTCTCCCAGTGTAAAACACTCCAGCCCTGGAGGTGGTCCACACAAAGCCTTCTGTTTCTCTGATCATCTTCTCACCCACTGTCTTTCTCTCCCTTATCCTCTCTCTGTCTCTCTCTCTCTCTCTCTCTCTCTCTTTCTCTCTCTCTCTATCTCCCTTAAAGCTACGGTGTGCCACAGAAGGGGCTCCTCTGGCCCCTCTAGGCAGACAGACCATTTCTTGGTTCTCCTTCTCCTTTTTGTTCTTTTTTTAGCACTGAAAAAGGCTTGTGCTGCGCTGTCTGGTTGACCGGTCAGTTTCAATGTCAATCGTCTTGGTTAAAAAAAGAGCAAAATCAGATTTTCTCGCTTCACTTGTATCCTAGCATTTGATAATGCTAGCATGTGGGTGGAGAGCATCTATACTTGCATTCATCCAAAAGGCATGAATTTGAAAAAAAAAAAGAAAAAAAATATGTATATAGGCCTACTGTATATACTTCAAGTGTAATAATAGCTGATTCCTGTTCAAGGAATCATGTCTTACTGTAAAGTCAAAACGATTCAGAGTTCATCACCCAGCATTTGCATATTTCTCTTTTACTGTTTTGAGTGCTTAAATTGCGTCATTAGTTCAGTGGACATATTATGCTTTCTGGATAATGTCTTATAATTGGTTTAAGAGAATTAATGACAACTGGAGGGTGACTATTGATGGGCCACATAGATTCCTCACGGCTAATGTGATAGTATTGAGCCTCCGGTCGATAGGCGTGTGGCGTACATGTCATTAATGAAACACTTTGGAGAGGGGAAGAGCCGGGACGAGATTCAGGAAATGAATCTAGCCTGGCCAGTCAGGATATTACATGCAGTGCTCAGTCAGGTCTCTGTGCTGAGACCCAGGCCATGGGGGACATATTTCTTTGATGTGAGAGGAGACTTCTTTCGCCTCTCTCATTCCCTCCCTGTGGAGACACTCATTGGCAGCTAGAGTCATCCTCTTGACCCAGTATCTGCTTGTGTGATTGATTGTTAAGCAGGCTTAAAAGTTCTCAAGGGTGAATTGTGTTGGGTTGGGACATCTTATCTCTCTACTCTTTAAAAGCCCCTGAAATAAAACACCAGAAAGAAAAATATGTAACATAAATGTGGCTTCTGAATAGTTTCACTGATTTTTTTTTTTCTTGCAGACATAATGAGACATACTGTGTTCACATTCACTATGCTTAAAGCATACCATTATTACGAGCTTCTGAAGTATTTCGCCATCTAGTGGTTGAACTGTAACTTGCAATGACTCAGAGATTGAGGAGGTTTAATCAAACCCAAAACCAAAGTCTTGACCCGGAGGGGTGATGAGGATGTCATTGTGAGTCATCAGAGATTCCAGTTTTATTAAGACTTCATTACTACACACAACCCCCTCATTATCCTCGCCACTGTGGGGGGCAGAAGGGATTGTGTGTGTGTGTGTGTGTGTGTGTGTGAGAGAGAGAAAGAGAGAGAGAGAGAGAGTGTGTGTGTGTGTGTGTGTGTGTGTGTGTGTGTGTGTGTGTAAATGTGTGTTTGAAAGAGAGACAGGCAGAGAGAGAGAGAGAGAGCTCATATAACATTAAATGTCCTGGTCCTCAAACATGATGATCCGGATGCAGGATGTGTGTCACTGTCTCTATATCTTGACAAAGCCCCTCAGTCAGCTGACTGAGCACACAGCTACAGCAAAGACAGGGACACATTGCAAGAGAAAGAAACCAGTCAAACAGTCAGAGTCTGTTTACTGTGTGAGATCCTGTGCCCCAGAGAATGACTAGAGTGACCGGAGCCCTCTGGCTAGAATTGCGGATCTAATAATCTGGAACTGACTGACACAGAAATGTTGTGTTGATGAATTACTGTGTAAATGTTTGATGGATTATTCTGTAATTGAAGATTATACTGTCCTTAACCTTCGTTACAGAAGTCATTAAGCCAACAGACTTCATTAAATCACGTGGTCGAGTTAGTTGTAATCTCGTCTGTAAAGGTTTCATAAAAATGTCCTTGTGAGCTTTTCAGTTGTCAGGCAAAAATATGATTTGGTGGCAATGTTAGTTTCGTCTGTAAAGGACACAATGAAGAAGCCCCCTCATACTGTAGTCACTCAGGCAAAATATTATTTGGTGGCCATTTATTTTATTAGTTTTTTTTTTTTCATTTTTACAAGCGAAATCTATAAAGAAGACCTTGTGAGCGTTTCATACTGTGGTCAGGCAAAAACACATGAAGGGCCAAATACTCAAGACGAGCTTGTGAGCTTTTCATAAAGCGGTCAGGCAAAAATGAAGGTGAATTCTTGAAGTGTTGCTCCAGGTCTAGGGCTCCAGGGCCTCTCTGTTGGCCTAGAGGTGAATTGACCAGAGACTAGTCCCGCTCCATATTGCTTTTTCCTGTAAATGTGTACTGTATATATGTATGAGTTCAACACTGAGTGTACATTTGTGTGTGTGTGTGTGTGTGTGTGTGTGTGTTGGTCTGGAGGCGTGTTTACCAGAGGCTAGTCCCTCTCCATATTGCATTTGCCTGTAAATGTGTATATACTGTATGTATGAGTTCAACTGTGAGTGTACGTGTGTGTGTGTGTGTGTGTTGGTCTGGAGGCGTGTTGACCAGAGGCTAGTCCCTCTCCATATTGCATTTGCCTGCCCGCTGATGCTGATGCTGATGCGAGTGGACATCCAGCCCCCCACTACACCCACCTGTGGGGCGGCTGGCCTTTCTGCTCGCTCCAATAAAGCGGACATGACTGCGGGCCGAAGCGACAGCCACTCCGCTCCCCTCCCCTCCCCTCCGCTCCGCTCCACTGCTGTGGGCCGTCCGTCCGCGGGGGTGGTCAAGCACAATGACATCAGCAGCAGCAGGCAACCAGCGGCCGGGTAAAATGTAAACGACACGAGCACGCAAACTATCCATCTCCCTGTAAATGACTGGGGCAAATAGATTTCCTGTAAGCCATGAATGATTCACGGGGGTTAGCTTAGCTAGCTGTAAGAAAACTTAATGGCCACTGGTGAATGAGTCAGCCTGAATTAATTATTTTTTTATTTTTCCTGCCTTGATTTCTCCGAATCGCAACCCCAACATTATTTTAATTCTAAGAGTCAACCATGGATGCAGTCAGTGGCAAAGGCTTCTCTGCTAGTGGTCCAGAGCGCTTGATATGGATTTGATTGGAGCTCTAATTGATGAAGTGGCCTGGCTCCTGTGCTGTGGACTGTGGGGGCCACAGGGCCGATGGAACGAATGAAAGAGGAAGGGAGGGATGGAGGGAAGGAGGGAGAGTGTTTGTTCTTTTCCCAGCTCTCCTGATGAAAGCATAAATCAGTCTGGCCACTCCCCAGGGACATGGGCTGACATCACCGGCCTGAGACGCTCCAGAGCGTGTGCGTGTGCGTGTGTGTGTGTGTGTGTGTGTGTGTGTGAGTGAGGAGGTGAGAGGCAGACAGAGGCTTGGATCGCAGAGCTGTGGCCCGGTCGCGTAGAAGCCTGCAGCAGGACAAGAAGCAGATTCTCCCCCTATTAGTCGATTGGTGTAAGCATGGGCTGGCCTTTGATAAAGCATGTAGGGGATTCTTCTACAATGGCGTTGGCCTCCACTTGAGCCTTGAAATATTTCCAGGCTTAAAACATTGTTGCTGCATTTTATTGATTCGGTCCTCTTAACGGCCTGGGGAACGTGACCCATTTTGTCTCATGTTCCAGTCCCCAGACACAGTTCTGCTTTTTATTACAGCACAGTCTGAGCTTACACAAGATTTGTGCTGGAAAAAAGCTCTGAAAATTGGCTCAAATGCTGAAGGATGTTTACTTTGACTGCCATTGAAGCTGTGTTTACGGTAGACATTATTTTGCAGATCTGCTGTCTCGTTCTTCAGGGGGATAATTCATCCTCGCTCCTTTTGGCTCAGGTCGGTAAACAGAAGAGGAATCTTTTTCAGCAGACCCGAGGAATAAATGTTGATTTTTAGCACCCGTCTTTCAACTGAAACACTCGAGCTTTCCAGAGAAACGCAACATATTTCGAAAGGCAGAGGAATGTTCAAAACACTTGAGACCTTGAGTTAGTAGGAGGAGGTGTGATAATGCCGCTACTTGGAGAGTCGTGTCAGTTTTTAGTTCTGCGGACAAACAATGCAATATTGTTTCCAGATGAGAGGCTGCGAAAAAATCTCTCTCTCTCTCTTTTTCTTTTCTTCCACGCAGAGTGTTCTTGCTGCCTGTGGTCTCAGCAGTTATTCTGGTTTGCCTCTCCTCCATGTTAATGACAGCATAGCACTGTGGCCCACAGACCAGCAGAACTATAATTTCAGCGTGCGTGCATACTTTACCACGTGCTCACACCAGCATGTTTAAAACAGTGCCTCATACTTTCTCTCTCTCTCTCTCTCTCTCTTTTCAACCCCTTAAAATGTTAAGCAAATAAAAGTATAAATGTTAAATGCATTTGCAATGGCCCTCATGAAGAGGCCGACGCGTCTCATGTGCACGGACAGACTAATGACTGGTTTGGACTGAATTGTTGACATATTTGGTGGAGGCCCCATATGAAATGGATGGATATGTGTGATGATGTTCGTGAGTCCCTCTCTGTGCCTGTCAAGCCCTGCGTGTCAGAGAGCTGAAGGCTGAAAGGCAGCAGATGCTAAGATGCTACGTAGCTCTGCTTGCTAATAGCTGATATCAAAGCAGCGATTACTGTATGAGCGTAGCTGCACAAGGCAGGAGATGTGTCTGTGAAAACAGGCTACTGCTTGGTAAGGGTGTGTTTGTGTGTGTGTGTGTGTGTGTGTGGGGGGGGGGGGTGCGGAGTTTAGAAGTCAGCGGTT
>JASCQY010000173.1:7623070-7635356 GCA_030264315.1 Sardinella tawilis
AGTGTGGGATGTTACTATGATGTCCTATCGGAGATTTCTAGCGGACTCAGTGTGGGATGTTACTATGATGTCCTATCAGAGATTTCTAGCGGACTCAGTGTGGGATGTTACTATAATGTCCTATCGGAGGTCCCCAACAGACTTGGTGTTATCTTCCCTTAGGAGAACTGCTCAGCATGTAGCCAAGTCCCACAGAAGCTGCAGTTCCCTCCGTCGGCCCGACTGCAGGAGGTGCTGGAGTACCTGACGGAGAACGCCTCTCTGTGAGTACCCCCTGCTCCACCAGGGACTACACCACCTCCCCTCCTCTCAGTTATACTGGACAACAAGCTTTCTCATTCTTGAAGTCAACTATACTATCATGCTTTGGGACTGTGCTGGTGTGAATATTACTGAGTTGTGGCTGTAGTTTTGTAATGCTACAAATGGTTGCGCACAGCATCTGAGTCACTGTGGACCAGGTGTCATTGTGGTGCAGCGTTAAATGCAAATTAGTGTCTCCAGCCTGTTCAACCTTCAGCCATTTTGTACACAGGTGGTCGACTCAGCAGCAGACAGGTGATTTAATAGTCGCATAGTGGATGAAACCCCTCCTTTTTACCTACAGTAAAGCGGCATGAACATCAAGAGAACTGCTGCTTGCGCCTGTGACATACAGTATGGCTGACAGTAGAGATGCAAGATGCACATGCTACTGTATGTGTGTGATCTAAGCTCAGGTTTGTCTTTGCAGGCAAATGAAATCTCCGGCCATCACAGCAACACTGGAAGGGAAGAATAAAACCCTTTATTTACAGGTGAGGCCATATTAAGAGGAATCTTTTGTTATGTTGTCCCTAATGATAAACTTCAAACAAGTGCTTTGCACACATTGATTATGTCGGTCTCTTTGCACCCTAGTAAATTGTAGGAAAGATGCCAAATTACTTCTACACTGAAACAGAAAATTTGGCTTAAAAGACAGAACAATGAAAGATAAAAGTATCCTAACTGGGTTTGAAGGCTCAGTAGAACTTCTCATTGTGATAATGGCCGTGACTAAAATACATGCCTCTTCCAGACGGTTGCTTCGATTGAAGAGCGAACAAGACCGAATCTTTGCAAAACTTTAAAAGGTAAGCCTCCGATCTAAATTTGCATTCGTTTAAGTAGCTATGAATATTTAAATCAAACATCACTTTATTTCACACTAGGAAAAAAAGCTCACAGCTGTCAGACTGAAAATGGTGTCACCAAGGGTTGTGCGTCTATAGACGTGGTGCCTCAGAAAACAAATGATAGCTCTCAAATCATTTGATTGAACTCTCGGCTCTCATTTGAAATGAGACACGGCGCATCATAATCAAATATAGATACGGCCCATTTTTTACCCATATTGAAGGTTACTTCTCCTTCAGTGCTCCTGCCAAGCTGTCAACACTAAGACTTAAAGTGGCACGTGCAGCTGGGATCAGTGTGAAGCGTGACTGCTCTTGTCTGCAAAGACACAGGGCTCCGCAGGTTATGTTGACCTTGAAGATTCTCTCCCTAGTCAATCAAAGTCTTTCATTTCAACTGGGTGGAGGAAAGCATGGAATGTTATATGTTAATTAAAGTAAAGCAAGCCAGTTTAGAGATACTGCAGCGCATAGGAAAGAAAACAGACCCGTATGAAAGTTATCAAGTAATAAAAGGTCTTAAACTTAGGTTACGTTCTCTTGACTGCGTACAAGTAGGCGGGACTACACATAGATTTCATTTCCACTATTTTCCTTCTGTCATTGGCTGATGCAGAGCTGGGTTTGGCGGACGGGCAGGAACTGGCTGTTGCGGACGTCACCACCCCACAGACTGTTCTCTTCAAGCTCAACTTCACCTCCTGAACTCACACTCACGCTTCCTTTCTCCCCGAAAGGAATGTCAAACTTATTTAAATTATGTTAAAGCTAATGTACATACATGTTATTTTATGTAGGCTTACTCTCAGTCCTCTTGCTAGCCCTTGTTTCTGGCTTTTCTGACTGTGTGTGTTTGTTTGTGTGTCTGTGTGTGTGTGTGTGTGTGCGCGTGTGTGAAATGCACAGTGTCGGGACTGAGTGCAAAGTGCAGTCATTGGTCAGTCTTACTGCCTGTCACCTTTCACCTCAGTTCCCCAGTAGACTAAGCACTATGTTTTGACTTGCATTATGTCTTTCACAGCTGATTGCCTGGATCACATAGAGCATATTGCTTCCTTCACTTTCTCTGTGACACGTAGCAAACAGCAAGCCTACTGTTGACAGTTGTCCTGTTTTTTTGTGTTTGCATACTACAGGAACATACTGTACTTTACACAGTTCATGAGCACTTGTACATGTGTCACTGCTGTTTATTTCTTTTATCTGTAAAGATAAACTATGGTGTCTGAATTCAAGTGTAAATATCTCATCCATATCTGAAGGCTTCTGGACACAATAGGCCTTGTGTACCATAATTAAATGTTTTGCTTATACATCATTTGCGTTGTGTATGTTCTTTCATACAGATCCTTAAAGGAGTTCTCCGGAGTGAATCAGACCGAAGCCCTGTTGTCTGAGGCTGCCGAGTGCTGTCGATAGGTATCAGAACGACAGCAGTAGGTACAATGTAGACCGAATTCGAGAACTAGCCAAATTAGGGCACATGAAAATGAAACCATAGCGAAAAAGATATGCCCTAATCAGTTAGTGGTAGAGGCTAGTTCTCGAATTCGGTCTACGTTGTACCTACTACTGTCGTTCTGATACTTATCGACAGCACTTGGCAGCCTCAGACAACAGGGCTTCGGTTTGATTCACTCCGAAGAACTCCTTTATTGCACTCAGAAACGTTTTATTTGAGTCCTGAACCCACAAAGACTTCAGGTGCTATTCAACCCATAGCACAGTATGTAAACCCATAGTATCTTAACCCATAGTATTTCAACCCATACTATCTCAACCCATAGCATGTGAAACCATAGTATGTGAACCTATAGTATTTCAACCCATAGCCCTGCTGTTCAAGGTCAACAAATGCTGACGGTAGGAAAAAGAATGAGGATTTTTGGTAACACACAGAGCAAAATAGCCAATCAGTGTCTGATGGGGACATTCCGATTCTTCCATTGTCTCCTTACCATAGTGATGGACTAATATGTATGGGGGTCGTCTGGCAAGCTGTCTATGAGGCTTGGAGTGATTGTATGTAATCATGAACCTGATGGCCATGAAGTATACATTTCTTTAATTTATTTGTTTAGTTTTATTATTTAGTTATTAATATTAGATTAGACCAGATAACCATACCAGACAGGACAGTTAATTTAGGTGCAGCGGTGCACACTTGCAAGCCCTGAGCTACCAGATCCACAGATCTACACAGAAATAAAAAGCAAGTTCCAGTTTGTGATCTGGGTGCATATATATGCTTCTATAAATATAACGAGTCTGTAAACTTTTGGAGGAGAGCTCAAATTCAAACACACACACACACACACACCGACAGACAGGTTAAAAGGCCCACCTGTGTGCCACAGCTGCACTGGCGAGTCTCATTAAGTGTGCGGCCTGTGCATCACGGACACTCGCATGAAAGATGCACCGGCGAGTCTGCCGGGGCCGGTGCCCCTGTCGACAGACGGCAGTAAGGGAAGCGCCGCGCTAATGAGTCATTGATTGCTGGAAATGAATGTAATAATTTATTCATGGAAATATCAGATCAAACTGCCTTGGCTTAGCGATGAAACAGAATGCTTGTGGAAATTCTAGAGGAAGCTGCACTGTTTGTCCCTGACACCTCCGAGCGAGTCAGGAGGATGTGGGTTGGACTGAGGTTCTAGGGAAACATATGTTCTGCTCATTAAAGGGGGATATGCGTTATTATCAGCGCTTGCTGAGGTTTGGTGGTTGGCAGAGCGGCTACAGCTGCGGTTCACACAGACACTGTAATTGCATGCATTTTACAGTCTGGAGTCCAGTGAGGTCATTTGAATGCAAATTCAGTGTGGGTTTGTCTGACTGGGAAGATGAAAGATTGTGGTAAAACATTTGAACATCTCCATAACTCACATCAATACGGAACTAATGGTTTACCATTGCTATTGGGGTGGGGGAGATTTCTAAGTATATTTGTTGAGGTGTTGAAATGTCATTCAGCGCAGTGTGATAAAGTTACATTATCATAATTCAACACGGAGAAGCGCTGTACGTGGTGCTGAAAAGAACATTTTCTGCATTCATCACGTCAGGAGAATACATAACACGTATGCTATTGTCTCTGATTAGTCATGGTCTGGGTATATTTGGCGAAGATAATAAGGGACAGAAAAGGCAAAAACTTCATTCGCGTGGCTTCAGTCAGAAATCACATCGCTCTAAATGAGGTTGTGGCCGTCTTCACGGCTCGAAACAAACACGCGTAATCTCCCCTCATATTAATGAAAGAGATCTGCTACTGTCACGGAACAGATGGTGTCTTGATTAAGTTTGATAGTGATGGGCAAAGCTTCTTGCCGGCTTTTTGATACAATGTCATCGACTTAAGAGTCTAACAGTGCGCTGGCGTTTGGCAGGAGAACGCAGAACAGAACAGACATCTAACTTAACAAATTCTAAACTTTTAAGGTATTTTTTTACGAGTTAGCTATTTTTGCCAGGTCAAACTCAGTCGGACTGGACTGTTGCTGTCGGATGTACAGTATGGATGAGAACGGGGCGTGACTGAAGACATCAAGAATACTGCAAACCAGCCAGGCAAGATACTCAGGGAAGTTTTGCAGTCGAAATATTCGCATAATATTGATTAAGTATCTTGACCTTGCGTTGGAACGGTGTCTTCGCTAGGATACAATCTCGCCTGAGACAGTAAAACGTTGTTTGTCGACGTCCGCTTATTGGACCATCAAATTACTTTTGCGGAATACTGTCAACTTTTTCCATCAATTAATTGTTTGAGAACAAGAAGCACTCTCGAAGAGAATTCTTTAAACACAATCTTGTGCAATACGGAAAACTTGTATGTTAAAATTGTATGTTAAAAACTGAGCCAATGGAAGGAGAATTTGAATAGCTTTCGTGAGCCGATTCGAAGAAGAGGTGAGTTGACATTTATTGAAAGTTCATCAGACTGTATTATAGCCACTACATCAGATAAAACACTCTATAATGTTCTCAGATGTGCATTTTATTTCACAGGTAGGTGAAATTATTTGTTTAGGCTACTTTGAAATCAGCGCAATTTACTGTCGACTTCCAAGATCTTTTTGAAAGTATAGTAGTCTATTTAATTGTAGCATGTATGCATTATTGATTTAAAATATATAGCTATCTAAAGAAGGGTGGTTGGCTACAGCGTGCATACACACATGCCGTTTTTCTTTCAAAGCTGTTTTTATGCATAAATGACAATATCTAGAGATAATGATTTGGTTGTTGTCATTAACAATTCTGAAAGTTCTGAAACGAGTCTTAGGAACACCTGTCTTCACAAAATGCATGGCTTGAGATCAAGATTGCAATTTTATTTAATATGAGTATCTTGTGTATTATTGTATTTTGTTATTGCCTAAATGTAATATGTGTTTTCCTTTGGAGACATGGACAAATAATAGGGCAAAAACCACATAACACTTAGTCTTTCTAAAATATGTAATTTAAATTCTTAAAATGAGCTATTATTCTTCTGTGTAATTTCCTCCAATTTTGGTGCATTTTATTCTTTTCCTGCAGAATTTAAATTTCACTTAAAGCAGACCCCACCATGCTTTTAATACCAGATCATTGCCACATCTCTGTGCTTAAGCAGGATCTGTAGACTTTGTGAAGGAACAGATGGTTGGTAAAAATAAGATCAGGCTATCCTCCTGGTGCTGTTTGAGCATCTGCAACTGTGTGCCTGTTGGAGATATAGGAAGTGTTATCACCCATTGTCCTCTGTGTGTCGGCTTTCTCAAATTAACCTGAACAGAAGGCCTGGCACAGGGCCTGATTTTGCACTGTTGGAACTAAACACCAGGCTGATGAGATCCCAGCTATGTGGTCAGGGTCTTGTGGTGTGTTTTAGATGTGGAATGAATGGCGGCTTGTGAGGTCAGCAGTGGCTCCTTTATCCTCACCACAACATGACTCAATGGGAAACAGAGCCAGCAGGACAAGACAGCCACACATTTGCTTTAGGCTACATAATATTTATCTGTCACACCTCTTCGGAAGTATTTTCCTTAAAATTGAAGTCTTCATCGCAATAACAAGATACTAATTGTAGCTATTTTCTGATTCTTTTTTATTACTTTTCGAATGTGATTGGATATCAGATATGTTTAAATGAAATGCTATATTTGTGTAATTACACACACACACACACACACACACACCATGTTTCTCCTTCTGTAATCCTTGATGTCCGACTCGTGTTGCGTAATCTTCTCCTCCCCAGGGTCTTCCTCTCAGCGCCACTATGGTGATCTCACCTAGAAGCAGTGTTGCCTTCCTTGGTTTGGAGGGACCATAGACACAAGAGGTTAGTGGCCAGTCTGAATAATCGCCTACTCCTGAGACCTGACTGCAATTACGACTAAACCTGACTGCAATTAGGAATAAACCTCTGGAACAAAAGACAGATCCTACACTGTAAAAAAGGATTTGTGGATGAGTGGAAACTCGTTGCCTCAAACCAGTTAAGTACTGTAACCATAACTAGTCTTCTTCAAGTTACTGTATGATAAAGATAAATTGAAAGAGATAAGTTATCTTTACTTAGTTAATTTGAGGCAATGAGTTTCCACACTTTTTTCAAGTAAGCATTACAAATCCTTTTTTACAGTGTATATGCACTCCTGGCCATTCCCTATTCAATATGTATACTTTATGTATACTTTGTACTTTATACTTTATGTAGTATGTATATTATTGAATGTATGTATGTATATATATATTACAGGTATGTAAAACATACACAGTTAGGATTCATTATGTTTTCTTATTTGTGTTAAACTGTTTGCTGACATTGCTGACGTTTGAGCTACAGCTCGAGGTGAATCAAGTATATTGTGGCTCATATTTATTATCTCACTGTGTCCGTCACAAATTCTTATGCTCCAGCTCCATTTCCAACTGTATGTCATCGTCTCTCTGCCATGTGAAACTTAATGCTCCTCTCCCTTGGGCTGGTCAGGATGAAGATGAGGCCGTCGAGGGCAGGCCAGCTGCTCTTGTGCTCTCTCATCATCTGCCTGCTTTCTGTGGCCACTGGCAACCGCAGCGCCAAGGGACCACCTGGTGAGCCCCACGCCACACCACTCTGGCCCCTCTGGTCTCGTTAGAGTGGGCCAACACTGTGCCACACACGCACGCACACACACACATGTACGCACACACACACACACATGCACACACATGCATACACACACACACACCTGAGGGAGAGAAGTTATCAGACCAAGTCTGATTAGGTCTAAATGGATGTTTGAGCATAAGAAACATTGGCTTCCAGTAGCAACAATGGTAAATACTGCAAGTATTAACTTTTAGGCGATATGTCATGAAAATCATCACAATTTCAGATCAAATCTTGATGTTATGAACAAAGAAAGAGTTTGGAAGAGCTCCTGTAGGCTCAAAGAGTCTGTGGCTTAGAGAAATTTGCATCACCTGGGCCCATGGGACCTTCCTTGTGTAGGCAGAAGAAAGCACAATTGTCCTTGCATTGAGGAGACCGTTTGAATTAGTTTGCTAGGGAAAACTTATGATTGGACCTGGATGGGTAATTACTGCTTTTCAGTGAGATTGATGGAGAGGATTTTGAGCTTGTGATTTAAAATTCATTAATAAAATTGCATGAAGTCAGAATAAGGAAAAATATGTGATATCTTGAAATATATTTTACAAGGCTGAAAAATGAAAATAAAATGAATGAACTTTCAAAGTCTCTGCTGCTCACTGTAATTTTAGAGACAAAATTAAACAAAACATTAAAAATTAATGTATCTCAGGCACCTTGAATGTGTATCTGCTGACATCCTGGCTAATATGATCCGTTACATTAAGAACCAAGAGGATTTCCTTCCACCACACTTCGGAGTTTGCTTTTTTTAATATTAATTACCTGAATTGATTTGAATTTTTCGTTTTCCTATAAGGCTGGGTGACCTCTAATAATGCAGGAATGTGATGCTGTTGCACTGCAGATTATCATAATCACAATCCTCTGAGCAAAGCTGGCAGTGTACAGTATTATCTCTAGACATAAATGGCCCTGTTGCAGAAGGTTTTGTCGTTAATTTTAAAGTCACAACAGTTGACAAGTAAATGATTTGTTTGGTGTTATAGTGCTATGACTTGCATCTGTGCTTGCTGTAGTTGGATAGGGCTAAAGCAGAGTTCAGTAGAGTGATAGATAGATAGTTAGATAGATTGATTGATTGATTGATAAATACATGTAGATAGATAGATTGATTGATTGATAAATAGATAGACAGACAGACAGACAGACAGACAGACAGACCAATGGTATGGACATTCATGGTGAAGGTCTTTTCTGCACTCAGTTAGTGGACCAACAGGGGGATAATGCAAAAGGTGGGTAGATGTGACCATAAAGTCTGTAGGGATGAGTCTTAAATCCAAGTCTATATTCACAGGGGTAGTGCAAAGTCGAGTTCAGATAAATATAAAATGTCGGAACAGGAAGGAACTGATAGCTGTGCTGGCTGGACATAAAAGAATAAAAAGTGCAAGTCATGGCATTAGAAGCCGATGGAGTGGCCGTGTGTATGGCACATAGAGAGACAGTCTCATGCCCAGTCATCAATTTCGCCCTGCTTCAGGGAAGGGTTAAAAAGCTGAATGACCTGGAGTCTTCCACTGAACATGCTTTTCTACCTGAGTAATGTGCTCAAAGAAGAGGGTGGGAATGTTGGGTGGTCTACTGTACTGTATATAGGGACATTTCAGCATGTAGCCTATTGACCATTTCAGGTTGTAATTCCATAGCTGGACAAAACAATGCTTGAACATTCTTTTTTAGTCCCCCAACTACTTCCTGTTACATTAACTTAACATAATAGAATGTTAAACAGGAAGTTTTGGGGGACCAGCTATGGAACTACAACCTGAAATGGTCTATTGATGTGAAGCCATCTACTGTAATAGTTCAGTGTTATATCAGTTAGTCATTTATCCGTTCTGCCAGTAGAAGTTAGTGTGTTGATATGTAATATACAGACTATTATCAGGTTACTACTTACTGTAACCGCCTTTTTGTTCTTTATTTTGGAGTAAAACTGTATGCTTAGAAACCATTCAAAGACAGGCCTGGAATCAGTAGAAAGACTATCAGTCTAGCGCTGAGTTTGAAAGAGACAAAGCTGGTGCACAACACGTCACAATCAAACGTTAACATGTGTTTTAAGGTGGTCAGGCCCCAATAGTTTAAAAGTCCAAACAAAGTAGTATAGCCACCCCCTGGAAAGTAAACGCGTCCCCATGATAAGGCCCCAGACTCTCTGCACAAAGTGCAAAGGTCAGCTAGGCTAGCCTGACCCTGCAGTAGGCTATACAGTACAGGCTTTGGTTCTCATTTGCCTCAGAATCCTCCAATCAAACAGATGAGGAGGGAGGGACAGTCATCTGGGACTCCATGCAGTATTTTCCGTCCTGTTTTGAGCCGGTGCTTATCTGCAGCAGGGGCACCAACTAAGGGGGAATGAAAGGTTAATGATTCTAAGGGCCTGGCAGGAAAGGCACTAATGGGGTGCCAGAGAACATTTTAATATTATAATCAATAATTTTGGGGCCCAAAATTGTTTTCTATGATGCCCCTGATCTGCAATTGTGTACTAGGCCCTGTTTACACGTATGTAGATACTTTTATAAGTGGATTTACGTGTAAACAAGAACACATAAAAAAATGTCTGTTAATATAAATATCTAGATAGGTGTAAACAAGACATAAGTGGCAGTGTGAGCTCCAGTACTGGGCCTTTGGGGGAGAGATATTGCTGCCTCTAGTCTGTCTGTCCTGCAGTGCATCTTTTAGCCACATGGTGGCTCTGTCACCTCACCTAACAGCGCATGCTGTCCAGTAGCCTCCAAGAGTTTTGTCAACTCAGTATCATCTTGATTTGAATGCCTATTGACTGCTCTGGATACACACAGACTGTAGACATAGACCCTTATGCATGTTCTTTGGATAAGAGGCATACTGTATGTAAGAATAAAGCCATTTTGAAGCCATTGATTTTGTAGACTGTGTAGTCTGCATTTCAGTGTACTCGTACAGTATGTAGCAATGCAGTCAATGTATAACCAAATACAGAAGCATATAGCCTTTTTAAATGTGTTCAAATTGGAAGACCCAACTTTCAGTCAATATCTTCCTCGCAGGGTTGTGACTTAATCTACACTACCTGTGAGGGATCTGCAAAGGTGACCCAATTATCACTGCATTTGAATCCCGCTAATTCAATGTTAGCCGAGCTTGATCCAGCAACTCCTCATTGAGTGTTCATAGTCCTTACAGTTTCATTGCTTTGGCACTGCGGCATAGCAGCAGAATTGGACTAGCGTGAGTCAGAAGCACAGTACAGTGTCTTTTCTCAGGTGTGTGTGTGTGTGTGAGGTGACGTGAGGTGAGGGAACATTCACTCCTCTGTCTAGCCGATATTTTAGAGTTGGATCTGAGTCACGCTGGACTGGATGAATGCTGATGATAAACTGGACCCCACCTGCCTGTAATGACCACAAGAAGGAAGAAAGAGCTTCATTTGCGGCAGGAGATCTTGCTGAACAAACGGAATGTCTGCGCCTTGCTGACTAATAATAAGATCATGGAATTAAACTAACTTTACTAGATGAATGTTCTAGAAAAAAAAAATAGCAGTGGAGCGGTAAAAAAAAAAAAGTAAATTCGGCAAGCTCAAGGGTGTGGAACTGCAGAAGCACACGTTTGTCACAATTAATTATCACCTTTTAACAAGTTGTGTGTCAGGTGATTTGGCATCTATGAGTGTGAATGCAGTAAACCGCCCCTCACCACCACCACTAATAACCCTCCACCCCCCACCCCTTTTCCGGCTCCTCTGTGTGTGTGTGTGTGCGTGTGTGTGTGTGTGTGTGTGTGTGTGTGTGTGTGTGTGCGCGTGCGTGCGTGCGTGCCACAGGACAGTCTCAGGTGAAGCCCGGGACCTGTGAGGTGGTGGCCGCCCACAGGTGCTGCAACAGGAACAAGATTGAGGAGCGCTCTCAGACCGTCAAGTGTTCCTGTCTGCCAGGGCAGGTAGCGGGCACAACACAGGCACAGCCCTCCTGTGTGGAAGGTAGGCTACTGTGCCCACAGGCACTTCACCTCTCCTCACTGCCCTGCCTCCCCCTCCCCACTGGTCCGTCATCATACAGTCCAGTGTCATTGCCATCTGTGGGAAATCAAGTCAACAAATGGAAGGGAACTGAAGTCAAGGTATCAAACGGGAGAGAAAAGGGAAGAGTGTAGAGTGTTTGTCTTTTTAGTTTCACCAAATCTGTTGAGGATCACATCCTCATTTCCAGTGATCTGGCCAAAACGGAATGCCGAAATAGCATAGTAGCAAAGTAGCAAAGTTCCAATTTAGTGTGACACCAGAGACAGAGAGATGATTTGGGCATCATTAGTAACCCTTATCCCTCTTGTCCTAAAGATGGTTGTGTGATTTAATGAGTATTGACACAGGGCTACAGATTAGTATGGGGCTTTTGTCTTCTGTACAGCTCATTTATCTATCTATTTATCTATCTATCTATCTTAATCTAGTCTATAGACTGATGAAGAAACAGTCGGTGCACTTTTTGACTATTTAGATGACTGATTTGTTTGGACTTTTAACATACCTCCTTGCATTCTACTCAGCAAACACCTTTTCCACCATTTGCCTTACTGAGCTGCCCCTTCCAACAATGGCCAGGAGGGGGCAGGATCATCATAAAAAGTCCAAATCCTCCACATGTGGGAAATGAAGTCCATGGTTGTACATAGAGATACATTTTCTTCACTCCTTGTCAGTATTTTCCAGTTACCTTGAATAATAACTGTGATATAATTATTATCAAGTACATTGTTGGAGTATTTGGTTTACTTTTTTCCCTTATTCTGTCTGGTGGAATGACCTTCCCACCACCTCCAGAACTACAGATACCCTCTCGACCTTCAAGAAAACTCTAAAGACCCAGCTCTTTCGAGAATTCCTCCAGGCCTAAATGTTGCACTTTTACTAGTCTTGCACTTGACCTTTTAGCACTTCTTAGCTTAGTTTCCCTCAATTGTGATGTTGTTTGAATGT
>JASCQY010000173.1:7667297-7678981 GCA_030264315.1 Sardinella tawilis
CGTAGAGGTTGGGGCGGCCCCAGCCTCTGCTCCTCCTCTCAGGCCGTGAGTGATGCCCAGCATGCCCCAGCTGCGCAACTTGGCAAGACCAGTGGTGGAGAAAAAATGCACAGCTCTGAAACACACATACACACACACATATGTGCAGACACACAAATGCGCACACACATATGGACACACACACACACACACACACACACACACATACACACATTCACACAATGAAGTGGGCTGCAAGTGAAGTGATAGACTCTCCAGTTCTCATAGCAGATGGTTGTTTTTCTTCCCTCATAACACAGCAGAGGGGAGGGAGATAAGAGTGGAGGATAGAGAATAGAGAAAGAGAGAGAGGGATAGCGAGAGATGGAGAGAGAGAGAGAGATTGTGTGAGAGACAGAAAAAGAGAGCAGAAGCGAGAGAGGAAGAAAGAGAGGGAGAGAGAGAGAGGGAGAGAGAGAGCCATGCTTCACAGACAGTTTGTCAGACGAGAGGAGCAGACAATGTGTTCTCCTGCTGCGTTAAGTGGAAGGGTGAAGGTGAGGATGTGTCTCCCAGTCCATTTCACCAGGTGTAATGGCAACTGACGTTCATCTGTTTCAAATAAATCTACAGATAGCAGGTGGAAATTGCCCTGCGAGACAGAAATATTTGAGATTCGCCCGGGCTCTGGAGCCATGCCCAATCACACACCTCCAAGACAGTCACCGACTACGACTACGACTACGACTACGACTCCGGCCCTCCTCTGGCCCACATCCGGTACAGAGTTTATGGCCATCCAGGCCTCCATCACATCTGGCAAGACCAAAAGATCTATCCAGAGATCGTATCTATGTATTTATCTTCCGCTGAAAGGCAACTGTCCTTCCTACCTTCCCTCAAACTTTCCCAAAATAGCATTCAGTGGCGCTGATGTGTTGTATTGTACAGTAGCCTATCATTGTTGTCTGAGCCCCCTAAAGCATCGCTCGCATGCATTGTTGATCAGATCTGTGCTTCTTAGAACAGCACTCACACGCTGCATCTAATTCACGCCTGCACAGCAGCACATGAAAACCTCCCTTGGAGAGGCTCATTGGGATTCAGTGGAGAAGAGGAGAGCTTATAGCCAACATGACGAGAGCAGGGATACTGTAGATTTTCAAGTTCAGATTTTGGCGTGGCGCGTGCTGGATCCTTGTGCCCTGAGAATAATCAACATTTACCGTTATGGTCTGTTCTCCTGCGGTGGAGAGAAACCTGTCTGAGGGAGAGAGGGAATGTCCTTTGCCGCTGTAGGAAGCAACCAGACCACCTCCTGAAGCGTGAATCAGGGACAGAAAATCATTAGGTTGTAAAACGCCCCCAGACGTCAGTGACCAATTTAAATTCAAATTGGGGCAGAAAAGAAATTAAAATATGTGAGGCAAGAAAATATTCCACATAATGAATTCCGATGATGTTTCTTCTTTTTTGAACAGTTTATGCCCATTCCTTCTGGCATCCCAACGCACACAGATAGCACATGAAACACAACCGTACTGCTTGACATCCTGCTGGGTAGTGCAGCATTCAGGCCCTTCACACACATACTGTACTGTAACATGACACATCAAATGCCAGCCAGTCATCCCTGTTGCACACATAAGAGGCAACAGTGGAGTGCTGCATGGCAAAGAGGGAATTGTACTCATGGTGTAAAGTTCCCATGTGACGCTGCAGAATGTGTCAGGCCGAGCAATTAATTCAATTAATTGATTTAATTAACTTGTTTGTGAAGACTGAGTGACTTTAAAGCTTGATGTCCACGGCCCCATAAACAGAAACATCACTACTCAGCTGTAAAATCTGTGAAATTTTGCCAGTTGGTTTGGTGTCAGTGTCGTCACATTTGTGGGAAAATGGCAGCTTTTTGATTAGTGGTGTGCCATACTGTGTGTATAATGAGTGAGTGATGTGTGTATGTGTGTGTGTGTGTGTGTGTATGTGTGTGTGTGTGTGTACAACATAGCTGAAATCTCTGGGCCTCAGTATGCAGTTAAACTCAGCCTCAGTCTCTCCCGCTGGCTGTGAGCATGTGTGTGTGTGTGAGAGAGAGAGAGAGAGTGTGTGGCTCGCCGACACACACCACACGGGGGGTGTGCTGTGGACTCTAATGACCTTCTGGGATGTTTGGCCAGCGTCCTACACCCTGTCCCCTCCAGTTGGTCCGGCTGTGTCTGCGCCTCGCTGTAAATGGTCGCCGGGGGTGACCGGTGGCTGATGTACTCTGGAATAATCTACACTCCCAACAGCCTCGCCTGCTTCGCTTGTTTTTGAGCCATCATCGTCATCATCACCATCATCATCATCCTCATCATCATCACCATCATCATCGTTCCTGCCAAAAATAGCCAAGCGGAGAGATCCACTTTCAACAGCAATCCTTTGAGAAAGCATCAGAGACACAAGTTCCTATCGAAGGACGCTTTCATGGCTGGCAAGAAAAGATGAAGAGGCGATCTGCTTTATATGCTAAAATAATGTAAAAAAAAAACCCTCTCTTAGTTAGTCATCACCTTATTGTCAGTGCTTTGGCTTCACTAAGAGCTGTTGTTTATTCATGAGAAACTCAGTCCCGTCCCTTGTTGACCTCAATTCTCTCAGACGTCACTCACAAGTCTGTAACTATGTGCCTCAAATCACAAGTAACAAAAAAAAAAAAACATCCCATTTGTTTTGAAGTCAAATCTACTTGAAGGTAAGACCCAGGTCCTTGTTTGTGAACCATGAATGATTTATTTGCTCTGAAGCTGTTCCCTGAAGATTGGTTCTACCATTTAGACAGGGGGTGAAAATAATATCAATCACCCTATAGACCCAACACAGCACTCAGCCTGCCAAATCTAAGTGGATAAGCTGATGAGGTGTACACACTATGGTGCAATTAGGCCACCACGCACAGGACAAAGACAGGAACTTGTGAGTTTTTCAAAGGGTTTTCTGCCTAGTCCTCTTAGCCATTAGAGTTGGAGGGATGCATTTTATTAAAGGAGAAACCCGGTGTGAATCCATAGCCCTGTTGTTCGAGGTCACAGAGTGCCGTCTGCTGGAAAAAGAACCAGAAAATTGAATACAACATAGACCAAGATAGTTGACACTAACTGAATGGGCCACAGAAACTAACTCACTTTTCAGTTTCATTTTCCTGTGTCTCATTCACTTAGTGTTATAGCTGCCAGTTTGCTAAACAACAGGGCAATGGATTGACTCACACACACCGATTTCTCTTGGACTGGGAGGGAGGGCTGCATTTTATTAAGATTCAGAGCAACTGGTGAGCCGAGCGCTGAGCGCTGAGATGATGCTTTTGTTTCAAGATGTGTGCACAGTGCATGGAGGTGGCTGACATGGAGGAGAGGCTCTCTCTCCATTTGCATTGGGGACCCTCAAAGGCTGTCAGGGGGGCTGTCGGGGGGGGGGGGGGGGGTGGCTGTCGCAGCACTGGAGTGGAGGCAAGGCAGGAGGCAGGAGCAGCCACCCGCTGGAATTGATCTCGGCCGAGGAAGAATAATATTCAGCTGCTCACCGAGGCGTCCATGGGAAAAAGAAAAGAGATGATTTTTTTTTTTTTTTGCGGCCGCCATTTCTCCATTATGGTGGGGAATAAAGGCTAAGAGCAAGGATGCCCCAGTTTGCTTTTAACTATGCCATCACCACACCAGCTACAGCACAATTCAGAAAGAGAAGAGAGTGGGGTGGGTTGGGGAAGGTAGAGACAGACTAACCGCGTTACAGTAACTTATGACCTATTTCTCCAGTGTTGTTTTAAATAGTGTTGTGCTCTTTGGAGCCTGGTTGCATTGAATAGTCTTTAAGTGCAAGCGAATGACTGCAGTCTGTTTTAATGGAGTGTGTGTGTGTTTGTGCATGCGTGTCTGTATACATGCATGTGTATGTGTATGTGTGTTCTGTATGTTTGCATGTGTGTGTTTATGTGCAGTGTGTGTCTGTGTGTATCATGTGTATCAGAATGTGTGTGTGTGTGTGTGTATGTGTGTGTGTGTGTGTGTGTGTATGTACTGTATGTGTGTATGTGTGTCTGCACAATGCATCCCCAGGCTTCCGTAACCTAGACTAGAATGATTGGCATGCGTTGTGCGATGCCAAGAGTAAGCCACCCCACCTGCGTCTCTCGGAGATGGCAGAACTGTGCCAGGCTTAAGGGACACTAATATGCCTATAGGCCGTCGTGTTCTCAGGCTGTAATGCTCAGATTACTGCGGCAGAATGGCATTCACTTGGGCAGCGCCAGGGCAGATTACACAAGCTTGGGCGGGCATGCGGGCCCGTAATGGATCTTCAGGAAATGGCTCATTGCAAACTCAACAAGCAGAGTCATTTTCTGTCTGGCCCAGAGAGGAGCTCTCGTGCAAACAAACACAATTACACAATAAAATGATGCGCGCCACATGCGTGAATAATTGAAAGATGGGATGTCATTGAAACGCAAGAGTTCAAATCTCAGCCTTTTAACCCTATGGGCCCGACACACACGAAACGCGTGAGAATTCACATCCATTCGTCTCTCTATTAGATTACTCTATTAAACTACTCAATTAGAATACACTATTAGATTACTCTATTAGATTACTCAATTAGATTATTTTTTTCTCACATGGCCGCATACTGTATCTACACTTATCACATGAAACTGCACAACCTCAGCTTTCAATGGTGTTATTGCTATGATACTGTATGACATGATATGATATGATATGATACCAACGCTGTGATATGAACGCTTCACAAGGAAGTTAGCTGAATTTTAAGAATGCTAATATTACGGTAACACAACTCTGCGTCCATCTCATAGCCATTCCACTCAGTAAATTATGTCTTGATCACCTCACTCCAACATGTCAAGATAAACATGGTGTTTAGCACTCTATGATTAGCAGTTACCAGGCATTCTAGTCTTCAAATCACATCAAATTTCTTTATGTCTCCCACCCCTCCATTCTCCCAAAACTAATAATTACTTTCCTATATCAGAACACAGGACACATGCAAGCAATGTCTTTTCAGCCCCCAGAACAGCAATAGAGAGGAATATGATGCAGCCCTGGCTATATGTAGGCCTATGCATCCCCATTCTAATCTGTGAAACAAAATATGAATAAAATATGAAAATGAAAAAAACATTCTGTCAGCATATATATTTAAGCAACTTGTAATACAGTGTCATACTATACCATTGTGATTCTTATATTAACAGATTCCAGACAACCTTTTCTATCCATCAGAAAAAAAGTTATTTGTACTGCATGCTTCCAATGGTTAGATATCTGCAATAAAAGGAAACAATTGTAATTGTAAAATATTTGTATAGATATCGCCTGTATAGATGGTCCAAGACAAGAGTTTAAAAAATAAGGTAATGAAATAATCCTGAGCCTAGGGCTCACTGGGTCAATATTGCTTGATCATTCGAGAAATTGCCTGATTCTGTGTCATACTGTTAATGTTTTTTTCAGAGCTTGTTCCTCTGCTGCTGACGAATAGATTTTTAATTTGTTATTTTTACATGGCACAGACCTACTATACGCAGGTAATCCACTCTGACACAGTTGGACTTGAAGGAAACGTGCACAATCAGCTTTCTAGAGACAGACCAATGTTGATGGCAGCTTGAAATATTACTGAGCCTGACAGTGCAAAGAGCACTTCATTATCCTGCTAATTTATAAAGTTGCGTTCCCTCTTGGACCCAATTAGATGCTCAAGATAGTCTTTTTAAATTAATGAGGTTTAAGTAAGGATAATTAATTTAGCAACCTTTCCCTGAAGGATTTTTTCAGTTGTGATGTTTGTTAAGTTGGCCAATAGTAGAGAGTAGAAACGATACTTTTGTTATGTCAGCCAAGTCATGTATCAAGTTTCGCCACAACAGTTCATCCGATCCACTCAAAATCAGGCTTGGCTGGCATAGTGTACTCCAACTGAGATTACCTCCAAATGTCACTCATCATCAAACAGCAAGCAGAAAGCTATCTTTAGCCTTTCATAAGAAGGCTAGAACCAAAAGACCTGTCTGTGCATTAATTTGAGTATAGAGATTTCTGCCCTTCGAGTCTAACGATCCCCAACCTCCTCCCCTTCACAATACAGTAAATACTGTATAGTTTGGAAAATGTCAGACTGTGCGCAGTATGTTTGTGTGATGTGTAGTGTGTGTGTGTGTGTGTGTGTGTGTGGCAGACAGGGAGAGGAGAAAAAAGAAAAGAGAGTGATGCTGTTGGAGGGTCTCTATATTACAATCTATCAGGAACTTCCATTTGTGCTGTAAACATCCAGTGCCCTACACCCCTAGCCTTGAGCGTCTAATCCTCGCTGAGAGGGGCCCCAAAGAGGAAATACACACCTACAGTGCAGGGCAGGGAGGATACCAACAGTTCAGTTTGTTTTTCTTTTAAATCAGCCCACAGGCTCCTCACGTCTGAGCTGTAACACACACACACATGCACAGGCACATGTATGCATGCACGTGCACACATACACACACATGCACATGCACACACACACCCACGCACACAGACACACGTGCTGTATGCACGCTCACACACACACACACACACAAATGCACACACAAACACACACACACATGCACACCTACACACAGACACAGGCTGCCTGATGGATGCCTTGTGGGCTATCTAGAGGCCCTGGGCCATAGGAGAGGGGAATCAAGGGCGTTATTCCCTGAGCGGGAGGAGATGGATCAATCCACAGCCATTGATTTGGGAGAGCTGAGATTCCAGGAGTTAAAAAACAAACAAGTAGAGGCTGATTCATCGCGGCTGACTCAGCACCTCCATCAATAATACACAACATCTGGACAGCCTCTCAAACCTTACTTAACCTTTTATTTAAAGGAGAGGTTTGGTGTGAATCAATCAAAAGCCCTGTTGTTTGAGGTCACTGAATGCTGTCTGTAGGAAGAAGAACATGTGCAACACAGACCGAATAACTAATTTTAACTGAATGGGGCATAGCGAAATGAAAGTGAAAGTAAGTCAGTATGCCCCATTCACTTAATGTTGGTTGTCAGTTCAGTATTTGGCTAGTCTATGCTTTATCAAATTTTCTTGTTCCTTTTCCTACTTACAGTACTTGGTGACCTCAAACAACAAGGTTATTGACTGATTCACACCAAACTTCTCCTTTAAGAGTGGAAATAACAAAACAAAACAAAACTCTATTGTTGGAGTTTTTGGTAGAGGTCAACAATAGCTTTGGGTGGATGAAACCGTGTAGTAAGTCTTGTTTTTGTGATGGCAAAGTTAGGGGTGATGGTCCATATTATGATGCTGGAACATTATGATCCTGCCTGCTCTCATGCCCCCCCCCCCCCAAACAAACAAATACAGACACAAACAGGGCTTCTTGATCATAGCAGCTAACCAGTTTTTTGGAAGCTCAGGTGTATAATGAAGGCTGTGCAATCAATATTAAAGTCATATTGTATTCCATGCACTACAAGCCCAGTGGAGGTCACTGGCCTTTCCAGTGAACATAACACTCACTAAAATACACATATGATCCCTTACTGCACAGTATTGTTAAAGCAAAATAAGACTGTTATAGTTCATACTGTCCGTATATCTTCATGGAAAGTAATGAGGGAGGTACTGTACTGTGCACGGCATCCATCTTCTCTTCCATGGGAAATTTCAGACGAATTCACTCTCTGTACCACACAACTGGGCAAGCGGATGACACTGTGGAACGATAATGCAGTCTTTTGCTACATCTGTTGAGGCTATGCAACATCAGCCCTTATGCTCTCTTCATAATCCAAATATTCTCCTTGAAATAAACCTGTTTCACAGTCCAAAAAAAAAAAGATGTTTTAAATCTTGCCATCTAAAAGCACTCAACAGATGTGAATAGCAATTTGCTTTCAGTCTTTGACAGGGACAAAAAACAGCCGCTGGCAGCCTCTGGAAACATTCTGGCGCAGCGGCTTTGCTCTGCTTTACGCATGTGGCACCTTGTGAGGGTTTTCCAGCCACTGCTTATCTCACTATAGGCTTTCAAGGATGCCTTCACACTGAGAAGAATCGCCAAGCAAGGGCTCATTCATGGAGGATGAAACATGGACATACAGTGTATAGGCTCCTGTAGTGCACTGAGTGTATTATTTCATGCTTGCTTCAAGGGTATGCACACTATTGGACAGCAGACGCAGGCTGTGCTTCATATTAAAAATGATATTTAGTCGCTTGACAAGCACACCATTACAGTATATGACAAAGGCTGCTGTATTGACAAGAGCATTGACTTAAAGGAAAACTTCGCTATTTTACACTGAAAGCCTTGTTTTCAGATAATTTCTGATGAAATACAATAGTTAACATTTGAATTTTGACACATGTTGCTATTGCGAGAATTTTCCTTTTATGCTGTAGCCTTTAGAATGGAGTATACAGTAGGTGCACTGGAACAATCGCTCCTAAAAACACATCAAACATTCCTTTGTAAAGGCATGAAACTCATCGAGTGGTTAGTAATGTTCACTGATGCACTGACACAAAAATCATCACAAACTGTGACTTCATTCATTACTTTTAGAGCTTCTAAATTCTTAGGCGGATGGATACGAGTGTGAAAATCGGTCCACAGTTGAGCATAAACCATGCAGTTTGCAGTGACATTTTTGTGAACACATCAGTGAATATTAATGACCACTCGGTGAGTTTATCATCTTTACATGAATCTTTAGTGTGATTTAGGAACGTTTGCTGCACTGCACCTGCATGCTGCCACTCTGAGGGGGACAATCAAAATTCTCGGACGAGGAGCATGTGTCAAAACGTCAACCTGAGCCATTGTATTTTATCAGAATTGATCTGAAAACAAGGCTTTAAGTGTAAAATAGCAAACTTTTCCTTTAAGTACTCTATTTAACCTTTAGGTATGTCATATTGGAAATAGAGTTCAAGCTCTTTATCAAATCTTTCAAATAAGTCTGAATGTAGCTTGTTATATATGCAAACAGACACATGCATTCTGAGATCTTCCCCAAAATATGACTTGTCACATTTTGGCATTTTTAGCCCAGTAAGTCATGGAGAAAATTGCCTAATTTGACATGTTTTTTGTGCTTTTGATCAAGCTCAATGTTGTGCACTTATACCCGCAGTGAAAATGTATGTTATTATCCTCTAAAAAAGGTCCAGGTTGAACAATTTCAGTGTTTTCCTTTTGATGTGAACACTGACTATCAATCAAGCTTGTGTTTGTAACTTTGACTCATCCACCAAGGTTATCTTTGGTAATTTGGAGAAAAATGCGTATTTTGTCATCATGTCAATTGTTGCTGTCACCACTGTTGACTGAACTGAACTGATGGATCTCTCATTGGCATTGTCCATGTTTGCGTAGCCAGCCTCTAACACCGATTTCTTCATAATGACCTGGAGACGCTCATCAGCAATTAGTCATCATTCCATATTACACCCAAAGTCACCGGATCAGCTAAGACAAGGCAGCTAATGAATCAAAAACAATTATCAAAGTAGGTAAATGAGCCATAATATCTTTACGCCTGAGAAATGGATTAGTCTATTTTCTGTTTAATTTTTCTTGACTGCTGGAATCAAAAGCCCTGTCTTTTGGCCATAGATACAATGTTGGTCCCTGGATCTCTCTCTCTCTCTCTCTCTTCTGCTGAACAATATCACTAAATACCTCCCATTTTTCTGCCACATAATATAGTATTTGAGTTTTTTTTTTTTTTTGCTTGCGTATTCAACACAAGGATCAAAGACACATTTGTAACACAACTGTGATGAATAACTTGAAATCATTTTCTGCTATTCGCAATCAAACTATCCCTCACAGACATCCATCTTTGGGTATTGCCTACTTTTATCCCAAAAACTGGGCTGACTATTCACCCTAATGACAGAGCTAGAAACTATGCAAGTCCACCGAGCAGTCTGGAAGATTCTTTAGAGGCAACTGTGGAGTGAGCAAAATGGAATAACTGAAATTAATAATTGGAACATTTAAGCCAGTAGAGATTTGAGTGTATTTAATTATCTTTAAGGTATCTGTGCTTCGGTCTTCTTCCATTTGGACCTTGAATAAACTGTAGCGTTCGCAAGTTCACAAGTAAAAAGAGGCTCCAGTATTTCCCAAGGTGAAGTTTAATAACAGCTGTTGTCGGCTACAGCCACGCCTACACAAAACCTCTGGAAAGTCTGGGAGCAACAGCAAGATGCCACCTTCAAAACACCCCAGAGCACACAACCACATTATCCCAGAAGCACGATATCCCCGCAACACTGGCCTAGTAACATAAAAACATTAGAAACAGCACAACGCAATTAACTGATCACAAACATCACTGGCATTCCTGTGTTACAATGCTAAAATACACCACCATCTGTCAGCACCAAGCCAGTGGTGTTGGTTATTCTAACATTTTGTCGATACACTGTCAAATTTCAATAAAAAGAAAAAACAAAACAAAACATGCAATTGCTCTTAACAAATATGGCCACATAAGCAGCTTTCTTTGCTTTCAAGCTCAAGTCTTCTGAAATCCAACTCTTCAAGTGTTTTTCCATAACATACAGTACTGTACTGCCGTGAGGTGCTTTCTATATTGAGTGCATGAGTACCACTCTCTCCTCTTTGAAATGGGCTTAGGCTATTTGACATTGTTTTGATTGATTACTACCCTTGTAGTTGATGGCTGTGACTTTGGCATGCAAAACAATTTCCCGCGCATTCGTCTTGGGCTCACGGTGGCGCGCGGCACCCTCAGCCACCGAGCAGCCAGCAGGAAACAGTGGAAGCAATCTGCCATGTTTATTAAGGCATGGGGATCCACTTATTGAATATCTCGGCCTGTGAACAGCTGGCAAAGTCGAGGGAAAGAGTATGTGTTGTAATTAATTAAGCTGTGGGCTATGAAAATTCACTCTACCCCCACCCTTCCACCTAAACATTTCCACCTCCAAGACATGGCCAACGTCGCAAAAAAAAAAAAAAAATGTTCGCTGTACATTTTCCAATTACACATGCTGTTTAAACAAACATCCAGGAGCAGTCATGTCACCAGCTCTGAATTATTCATTCGCTCAAGTGGTGGTGGTGGTGGTGGTGGTGGGGTGGGTTGGTTGGAGAAATCAGAATCCACCCCCTCTCCTCTCCTCTCTTCTTTTTTTCTGTATAGCAGCCAGTGAGAGGCAATGGGGTGATAAATGGGTTCCTTGCATCTGAAAATGCTTTTGAGAAATTATTTATTTCTGGTGTGTTTGGGGTTTTTAAGAGCTTTGGCTGCTCTCGGTGGCTCCTCTGGTGGATTCCTCTCGTATCTCCCACCCCCTGGTGGTGTCATTTGCTCACAGAGGGAGAGAGAGCTGAGCAGAGGGAGAGTGGAGAGGAGCCTTGCAGCCTCCAGGCAGACAGAGATTAGAAGACCCCCCCCCCCTTCTCTCTCTCTCTCTAATGGGTTCTAAAGTGACTGCTCCCTCGCTCCATTGTTACAGAACCGGGCCTGTACTCTGAGATGGACAGAACCAAAACCCATCAGACCAGTCACAGGAGCTGGGACACACACACACACATACACACACACACACACACACACACACACACACCACTCACTCTAACACCTTTCTCTCAACACACAAATAGGCACTTATGACTTT
>JASCQY010000173.1:7719149-7730322 GCA_030264315.1 Sardinella tawilis
TGGTGCACTCTCAGGTGTGTTTTCCCCTCAAAAAGGGTGTGGTGTTGACTGTGTGACGCGTCGCCGGCCTGATGTATTGTAGAAGTGTTCGCACATCTTTTTGAAGACTGCTGAGACAATTCTTGGGAAGAAAATACACTGAAACAGAATTCATGAAGCCTCTCTCCATGCACACGTTCAGCCTTGGGCTTTCCAGATTGCAGATTACGAGCCAGCCTATTGGAATTAAACCAAGATTCCCTCTTCCCTCGTGCCCATACTTTACAACTGTAATTTATGGCTATGAAATTAAAATAATGGTTAAAAGAACCGACCAAATTTCCAACACCCAATTTTTATTTTTTTAATTTCAATTATTCATTTCAATTCCCGGTTTCTTGGACATGTTGTGTTAATGTGTTAATTATTAGATCCGAGAGAGGCAGTGTCAAGGTCTTCTTTTTCTGGTTCTCTAAAGAGCCTGGGGCTGAATTCACATGACTCACATTTGCTCAGTAGAAGGGGATTACATTTTGAAGCCTACTCGTGTGTTGGTTGGTGTCGGTGTTCCTCAAATCATCCCCCCTTTTTAAGCATATTCATATTCAGCTTCACATGGCAGACTTGGCTCAGTGCTCTCTACCATGTAAACGCTTAAATGGACGAGTCCCTCTTGGCCCCGAAGCACAGGCCTGCTGGCACGGTGAAAGATCCGACTTACACGACATTTTAACAGCGCTTTAATACGAGCCCAGCGCAGCCGTTCCGAGAGTGCCATCGACGCGCGCGCACAAATCAATCGGCTGTGTTTCAATTAAAGTCAGATTAAGTGACAACAGTCCTGGCACAGTCCATGTAATTATAGGCAAGCTGTTCGGCACGGAGATAAACGGCTGCTTATGGGAGCCGCTGCTAATTGGAATTCCTCCTCCTGCTTGTTTTTTTTTTTCATTCCTACAGTATAACCAACAAGATGAAATTATACACTTGCAAAGTTGCAATGCCATTTCCTGACATTGTTTAATTAGAGTGCGCAATGGGACTCAGGAGGTCAGACATCACACGGTTTTCAAGCACAGGGACAGAGAGCTTCCTATGTGTGGGCTGAATGGTTTGATTTCCGCATTGAGTAAGATGCGCATCTCTGCCTGAATGACTGCCTCTCTGCAAGAGTGGGAGAAACAGGATCTCACAGATCAAGCAAATAATCCTCAGGAGATGCGAAATTAAACCTCCTCAGGCCACACACAGACCCTCACACACACACACACACACATACACAAATCTGTCAATGGCAAACTGACCCCATCGTGTGGGTGACTTTTCATTCTGTCTCCTTGCACTGCCATTTACAAATTCCCCGCTAATGTGATGAAGCAAATGCATTCATCCCTCCCATACAAAGACACAGAGAGTAGGATGAGCTGGGATGCAAAAGATGCTTAATATGTGTGTCATCATTAATGTCATCTTAATTACCAATGATAAACCACTGATGCTCTCTGTTATTACCTAATCCACCCTCCCCCTGTTAACGATAGCCTAACGCTGCCAAAACGAGCCTTGGCACAGTTCTCTCTTTTTAGCTTTGCTTTATACAAAAGTGTTTTATTCCCACAATTAAAAATTCAGTTCATCTACAGGCCACGCTTTGATGCCACACTTGCACCGTTAGGATCATTACTGTTGTAATAGAGCTATCTGTCGCCCAAGGCAATTAACACGGGGATGGGGAAAAACAGCCTTGTGAAGCTCCCAGTGTCTGTAGGACACCATCTCTTTTTCAAAAGCAGCCACAGACGTCTCAGGCTACCAGTCAGAGCCTATCTCTCCGTGCCCCGTGGCTTGGTCTTGTTTAATTAAAGCTTAAAGATGTTACGGCAGATAATTGGTCCTAACAATGTTGCTTTGAGAAACTTGTGGGCCATTTGTGGGAAGATCAATTCTCTAGGAAATCAAATGCCTGAAATATTATGTTATTTATAATAGGCCCTATGTTAAATATTGTATTAATTTTCCCTGGTGGAGTAAAACATTGCACCTTGAACCTTTTATTTTTCATACATTTACAAGATCAGTCACTAATAAGTCATTCTAGTTATTAAGGTAACACTTTACTTGAGGTTTTTGACATAAGGGTGACATTAACCTGTCATAAACATGGCATGATGCGTATCGCGATTGTGTAGTGACACTCAAAAATGTCAACAAACAGACTTTGCCATTACTCTTTGTCATGTCTGACCCCCAAACATTGTCAACTTAACATGACAAAACCCAAAAGATATTTCATGACAACTGTCATGGGCATTAAAAAAAGTGCTATTCATGTTCATGACATGTTTATGACAGGCTCGTGTCACTCTTATGTCAAAAAACCTCAAGTGTTACCATAATTAATTACAGTCAAACTGCATTTGTCATTTGCTTTGGAATATCTAGGAGGAACCCCTCAGTAATGAGCCTCAGAGTTGGCAAATAAGTGACATATTCACACAGCTAATAAAGCATTAATGAATGGTTAATAAATGACATATTTGAACAGCTAATAAAGCATTAATGAAGGGCCAACAAGTGACATTCACACAGCTAGTGAAGCATTATGGAGGGTTAATAAGTGACTTATTTGAACGGCTAGTGAAGCATTATGAAGGGTTAATAAGTGACATATTTGAACAGCTAATAAAACATTCTTATGAAGAATTCACTGCATATCTAAGACCCCTCAGCTCAGTCTCAATGTAGCCACAGCCGGCCGAGAATAACCTTGGACATCTTGAAAATATGGGTGAAAAATCTGACAAAGTACGATTCCAATGTAATGTACTGATTTAATTTTTATTGATCATGTCTCTTAATGTTACAGTCATCATTAATGCTGTTGCTGTGACTTCACTGTTGACTAGTGGACTACTGTGCATGCACACAGGAGTCTTTCAATGCATTACACTCCTGATGTAGTGGAGCCACTGCAATAGTGCCCTCTGCTGGTCAAAAGAGAACATTTTGGTGTAAGGAGTAAATATTAGGTAGGCTCAGATGAGTGAGATCACATATTCAGAGACATACTCAATTAATGCAATATTGCTCACAATTATTTAAGTAATAGTTCTCACCAGTTATTCTCAAAAAATACATACAAGGCCAATGACAAAAAGAGCTTTAATCTTTTGAATGTACTTATGCATTTAGCTGATGCATTTGATACTACAATAGGCTAGTTGTAGAGGCCAATCTCCCAAAGGAAAGTTGGGCTCAAGTGCCTCACTACAATTAAACCCACAGCATACACAGCTAATCCATGATACCGTATGTTCCTTGGCCACCATGTGGCATTAGATCTTAATGATTACAGTAGGCCTACTAGAAACCATTCTCTAAAAACATGAGTAAATAGCTCAGTGCTTACTCATTAACACCAACTTGAAAACATGTCTGCTGATGGAATGAACCATCCCTCTAAGGATTATAGACTTAAAATACAATACAATAAAAAGGTCAGCTCTCTTTCTCTCCCTCTCTCTCTCACACACATACGTACAGTACATGCCCATGCCCACACACACACACACACACACACACACACACACACACAGAGAAATAAACACTCAATAGCCCTGTCCCAGTGCAAAATTACAGAAATTCAATACAATCAATGAATTAATTAATTCATCCATCCATTCATTCTTTCATTCATTCATTCATTGAACAGGCAACAGTCTTTTCTAAAGCAGCAATTACAATTATAATCAGATTTGCTTAAGTTTCTTGTAGTTTCTTTTTGTCACAGCTTCACTGGTTGACACTGTCAGGTAGGTAGGTTGCTGTAGGTAAGCCACCCTTGTGATAAGGGTGCATGAACCATATTGATCTGTGACGTCAATGTTCAACTGGAGGGGGAGGGTAGAGGGCATAAGTCTCAAGCCAATCTGAGTCCAGTTGACTCCAACAATATCAAACATCTGTAACCAGCAGCAACCTATTCACTTGAGGCCTCCTATCAAATTGATATTTAAAATTTTCACATTTCATTTCAAACACTAGGTACAGGAAAAAAAAATAACACTGATCGAAATTTAGCATATCACTGTTAATACAACACTGACTATGGTTACATGCACCGCAAACTTGGAATAAGGTGAATATTGTGGTTGAAGCCAGATTCCGAATAGTCCATTTACATTATGTGGAAAAGTACCGTGTTACTAGAATATTCCCATTTAAATATCAATAGCTATATCAATCATTGGGTCACCAACGTGGCCTACATAGTTGCCTTGTATTGGCTACACCATGTCTATTGAACATGTGCACATTTGAACAAAAATAATTCAGAGGGTTTATTTGGGCTTCCAGAAACTGGAATATGGACAAATTACAAAAACAGATTACGACCAGAATATTCCCTGCATGTAACCACAGTCACTGATAAACTTCTATTCTTTTGCTTAATTTCTGCTGCTGCCTCCTCTCACTGCTCCTCAGGAATGGAGTAGGACCAAGAATTGAACTGCCTCTGACTAGGGGTGGCGTTTTACCAATATCAATGATATTGTCTATATATAATGATATTGTCTAATTCTTTATCAATTCTCTATGAATTCCTTACAGTCTTCACTGGTTTCAGTATCAGCACATAGTGGAAGAGGTGTCCCACTTCTGACACCATATGTAGCGATAGGAGAGAACAGTCTCCCTGTCTCGAACGCAGGCCTCTGGGGTGCTGAACATGCAACTTGACCTGAACACCAAAGAGCCAGGCTTGTTGGTATGGCAGGCAAAGTTTAAAGTACCCTTTAAGCAGCAAGAAATTCATAAAGAATTCAGACGAGAAACAGAATGGACAATGGCATTGATACAGATAAAACCTTATCTACAGACTGTTTCAGGTTCTAGTTCCATAGCTGGTCCCCCAGCACTTCCTGTTTAACATGTTATGTTAATGTAACAGGAAGGAGTCGGGGACCAAAATAGAATGTTCAAGCATTGTTTTGTCCAGCTATGGAACTAGAACCTGAAATGGTTAATTCCCACCCCTGCTGCCCCTCCTAGGCCGGGCTCTCCTCCAGCCCCTTCTCCCCACTGCTCCTCCTCAGCTCCCTGAGCTCCTCCAGGGCCCCCTGCTCCTCCTCCACACGCCGGCTCTGCTTAGCCTCCTGGGCCAGCCACTTGTAGTTGAAGTAGTTCATGATGAACAGGAAGATCCCTGGGACCAGCATCATCACCCCGCAGGCGTAGTACATGTATTTGTAGTCATGGAAGATGTCCACCAGAGCACCTATGGTGACGCACGCAGAGACAGGCAGACAGGCAGACACTTACAGAGGGGCTTAGGGGCGTAAGTAGATGAAAATGGAAATGATATTCAACTGCGTTAGCTTTACCGGAGGCAAAGAAAATTTAACACAGCTAACTGCTACGGCTTACTGTTATTCAAATCAAGTGTATCTGATTTAATATATCAGTGTACCTGGATTAACTGCTTAAAGGAAGTGGTGTTCATAACTTTATTAAACTGTTGGCTAACGCTTGCATCATTCACGTTAATGTTTATTCATGTGTGCCACCCTCATAAATAAATAAAGAAATGGGATATGAGAAACTTCTATTCTGGCTCAAAGCAATGCACTGTGGGCGTGAAATAGCAAATGCTAAATGGACTGCATTTATATGGCACTTTGTGTACTGTAGCACCACTCCTCTTAAAGCACTTAAAGCATTTCCCATGTCATTCCCTTTCATTTGATTCAGCCATTCATACACTCCCTCATTTGCCAGAGACACAGGCAGCCTTGTACCCTCAGCAGGAGCAGTTGGGGGTCCAGGGCCTTGCCCAAGGACTCTTCCTCAGGGCCAGGAACACTGCATGCACTGCTTGAGAGGCAGTATCTGGGGTGAATCAACCCATAGCCCTCTTGTTTCACAATTCACATTGCCGAGTGCTGTCAGCAGGTATGAGAACGCTGCTCTTATACCCACCAACAACTAGCCTAGCCACGCTAGCCTCCAAATCAAATTGACGTTGGAGTCTAGAGACTCTTCATTGGGAGGGAAGGTGGGCTAAAAGGTTGTTATTCAAAGCATTCATGAAATCAAATCATTCATTAGACTCTGCACTTCACAGTGATTCGTCGGCCAGTCGTAGGAGTAGTCCTTATGAAGAGTCACTAGACGTCCCCGGCAGAGAATTACATTTGTTGCCATTAGGGGCGTATAGCGTGGCTAGGCTAGCATTCAGCAGCCTCAAAGAACAGGGATATGGGCTGATTGACTCTGTATTTTTCCTCTACTGTAAGTCAGCCAGTCAGACAATTAAATTAGATGCCCGGACAGACACTCACCAGAGATCGGAGGGCCCAGAAGAACCGGGGCACACTCGACGATGGTGGCCAGCCCCACTGCGCTGGAGAACCGCTGCGCCCCGACCAGATCCATCAGAACCTCAAAGAGCAGAGCGCACACCATGCCGAATGCAATCCCAAAAAACACTGCATACACAACCAGCCCTCCATAGCCCGTGGCGAGTGGACACAGGATGTGACAGAGGCCGTTATAAGCCACCGAGAAGCTGAAGAAGTACTGGATCCGAGGCCTGATCCACTTGGTGTTGGCCACAAGACCGGTGATGGGGCGGGCGAACATGTCCACCAGCGCAAAGATGGAAAGCAGGAAGGCGGCGGAGTACTCGTCTACCTCCATATGCTTGGCGTACGGTGCCATGAAGACAACGGGGGCAAAGAAGCCAAAAAACATGACCACATTCCCCACTAGGTAGATGAGGTAGCCCCGATGCTTGAACAGCGAGAAGTCGATGAACTGGTTGACCCTGCCTGCACACCCGGTCTTGTTGGCTGGACTCTTGGCATTGGCCTGCTCCGGGGACTCTTTATCAATGGCGCCTCCATTTGCGGTTGTGTCTGAACTCGGCCTTGGCTTGACCTTGACCTTGATGGGTCTCATGAGGGAGCCGGCCACACAGCAGTTCATCACGAATCCGCCCAGGATCAGAAAACTGCCTCTCCAGCCGAAAGTGTCAAACAGGAACTGGTTGAGAGGAGCCAGAGTGGAAAGGAAGACGGGACTACCAGCCATGGCCAAGCCGTTAGCCATGGGCCGCTTGACCTGGAAGTACTTCCCAATGATGGTGAGGGCCGGCTGGAGGTTGAACGCGAGGCCAAACCCTAGACAGAAGAGAGAGGAAGGTTGATGAGGTTTATAAAAATATCCATTTCACTGTGCGTCACGCCTAACAACTCCCTTTCACCGTCCTAAAACACCACAACCTCTTAGGACTTTTCGCATATTTCATATCTATTGTGTTTGGAACTTCTAAAGTGTTTAGAGACAATTCTTTTATGATGATAATTTAGCTCTTAAACCTTCTTCATTTGGACCATAATCTCTGTGGTTTGCCTATGAACTTTGCACCAACTGCTGTTGAGGAATTTCTCCAACTACAGAGATAACAGTTCACAGAGATTTGGAGACTTTAGTGGGTGATGCCTATCTGCTTCCCTCAAATTCAATCACATTGTTATATTCTTAAGAGTTATTGTTGCAGTCAGTGTTGCAAAAGTAGCATTCTAATTCTGTGCTGCTAACACCATTTAATCGTGCACAGCTCAGAGAATGTAGATGGAGGACTAAAATGATAAAATGCAGGAGTAGAGAGGAGAGTCCCCAAACGACCCTTGAAGATCTCCTCAGCCAGCTGCTAAACAGATTGGCTCACTCCACTTCACTCCCTTATGTGTCCTCATAGACTGTGGTCCTCACATGAGGTTCGAGCCCACAATAGGCTTTCCAAACGTGAACACAAGAAAACAAGCCTCAATTGATTTAGAATTCATCATTGCATCAGTGCCCAGTCATAATGAAATGTGGAGACAAATAGTCCTCTCTCAAAGAGAACACGGCCTTGAGCTGCCCTGTCCAACCAAATAGAGAGAGAGAGAGAGGGAGAGAGGGAAGGAGAGAGAGAGAGAGAAGGGGGAGGTACCCTCGAGCACTGACCCCATCAGTGAGGGTGGGAGGTACTTTGCCCTCTCTGTGTCTTTGAATGAAGCACTACAACTCACACACCGTAACCATAAACACAAACAATATTACCACAAACAGCAAGCAACATTTTAATACCAACATTGTGTTTTTTCCAAGAAATGCCATACCTCCAATGAGTCCGACGCAGATATATAAATGCATGATGGTTGTCCCGAAAGAGGAGGCCACCATTCCGGCTCCAACCATTAACCCGCCAGTCATGACCACAGGTCTGCTGCCATACCGGTTCACCAGTACGCTGCTTACGGGCCCTGCAGGCAGACAGGTGATGGACAGGTTCATGACAGTGAACCCATTGCTAGCCTAAACCATAACAAGAAGTACAAGTGCAGCATTCTTTACAAGTACATGGTGTTGCCTGAATTGTCATTGTGTTACAGATGTCATTGAACTAGAAACCACAAAAAATAGACAAGAAAAAAAGAGGATCGTCCACACTCTGCATCTGTTATGTAGACACGCCAAAGAATCCATTACCAACAGCAAAGTCAAGAGAGAACTTGTTTTGTTAAACAATGCATAACTAAGTGGTGAACACCTAAAATGAAAGAATGAAAGAAAGAGAGAGACAAAATAGGAGAGGGAAAAAGAGAACAAAAAAGATTACCCTTTACCTCCTGCGTACATGGCAGCCAGCATGATTGATGACACCCATGCTATCTCACTGTATGAAACCAAAAAGTACTCCTGGATCTCTTTAAAGTAGATTGTCAGGGACTTGGGGAAGGCATAAGAAAACCCTATAGATATGAAAGAGCCAAAGACCACAGCCCAGCCCCAGCCACCATCTGGCGGAGTGTAGTCCAGGTTTGTAGGTGCAGGAGGGGGCATGCTGAATCCCCTAGACAGGGAAGATGAAATCAATCAAAGAAAGCTGGCCCATTTTCCCAACGTTAGTCTGAAACCCTACTGACCCATGCACAGTTGTAAGCTATGCTCTAGGCATATTTGAAAAACTATTAATATCCCTGTCATGTAATGACTCACACATATGGAATGAACCTCTTTCAAGAGACATAGAAATACATTCAGCATTCTAAACTTTACTAGACTTTGACTATTTGTCAAACACGCTCACACAAAGATCCTTTAGAAATCACTATAGGCTATTATGTACTTTGTGAGTTTTACAAAAATATTGTGTGAAGAAACACTTACCTGTTTGTAGCAGACTGATGTAATAGAGAAACTAACCCAGAGGAGCTACAGCCAAAAGGAGTACTCTATCACGTGAGTGGAATACCGCTCTCAAATCTAGCCAATGAGTTCTTTGGTGTGGCTCCATCGACCTGTTTACCTAACCCTCTCCAAAGTAGTCTAGGTTAGGCCTAAATGTTTTATTGGACAGGTTCATAAAAGGTCATTTTTATGTCAGTTGATTTGAGTAAAGCGGGCCAAGCTCTTATTTCACTGGCATCCCAATTTTTTTTTATCACAGATGGTGTCTACAGGCAAATTTGGCCTTTTGTCTCCCTCACCTGTTTCTGAGTTGAATGTAAGGACAACCATCACGAGCGCATGTGTAAAAAACTTCAGCCACCCGTTACGCTCGATTTAATCGATTTAATCTCCAGTGCTTTGCCAAAAATCAGCAAACTTAAAATGTCTTTCTATGTTACTGTTGATTGCTAAAAGTCACTCGTATCTTTGTTGCCTTATAGTCTCGTTGTCTGCATTGCATTTATTATAATAATTTGCCTTCATGGGATCATCTTCTCGTGTGAGATCGGTATGGTACAGTGAGCCTGTATTTACTGTAATCTCTCATCAATCTCTCAACTCACATGGGTCTAATTGTCTCCGCGTCGTTAGGTGGCAGTATTAAGCTTCAGAAACCATCGAAGAGAAGGTCAAAGTGCCCAGCTTCTGTTTACAGTTGTGTAATGTGGATTTTAACTGTTATCAAACTGACTCTGGACAGGCAGTTTAGCCCAGTCAAGGCAAAGAGGACGTTACTTTATCGCATTGTCTACGGTCGATATGGTTTAGAAATCCTCAAGGTTTAAAAGGAGAGATCACGTTTGCAGCCTTGTAGCCTATGCAAATATGATTCCAAGAAGTTCTTTATTATTACCTGTGAGGACTTATCTCAGGGTTACAAGTGCAGTCTTTGCGAGGAATCTGCACGCCACCCACCACAGGTGTTCAAGCGTCAGGGTAAGCAATTTTTCTTTCATTAAATGCTTTTGTCTTGAATGTCTCATTCAAAGTAGAGATTATTGACAGGCTGAATTATGTTCATTGTCCCAGGTATTGTATGATGGCGAGTGCCCGATATGTGTGAAGGAGATCAACTTTCTGCAGTTCCTGCAGAAGAATCGACCAGAGAAAGTGGACTTTGTGGATATATCTCTTCAAGGATATGATGGAGATCAGTATGGCGGGATCAGCTACGAGAAAGCAATGGAGGAAATGCATGTAATAGACAAAAATGATCAGGTATGGGAATACTGTGGTCTGTGAGTAATAGACTAATGTTGTCCCTGACACATAATGTTGCCCCTGCCCCTGAGCATATGGCTAATTGGTAAGAGGGTTGAATCATGGTGCTATTGTGGTCCATGCATGGTTAGTTACTTTTCAAGCATACTGTAAGCAGTTGTGGCATTCAGATTAATTGTCTGATATGGTCGAAGTGGGCCATTGCCCGGGGCGGGTTTTGGGGAGTGACGGGGAGCGGCCCGAGACCCCTTGGCACCCCAAGAGCATGTCTTTAGTTCTTCATAATGTTCAAGGGCTCATTTGCGGGGAGTGGACACCCTCCATTTAGGAGCTTTGGTATACAGTATGGGTATACAGGATATAGGCTACAATCAGGCGTACTGTATTCATCTGTGCCACCTGTAACATACTAGCACACATTTAGGCCAGGGAAACAACTTTATTTGGTATTATACTGTAAATTTGGCTTAGTTTGCTGGCTGGAGCAGCATTTAAAGGTGCACAATGAGAGCCTGCATGATGTCTGTTGGCGTTCCACATAAATACAAAAATGCCAAACAAAACGCTACTCTCATATTCACACTACTAAATCAACTTTGCTTACTGCCCTGTTCGCTGCACATAATGGATGAAATGCTACTTTACTGGGAATGGAGTTTGGGTGACTCTTGTGTAGGTTGCATACATGTGT
>JASCQY010000173.1:7866584-7881065 GCA_030264315.1 Sardinella tawilis
CTTCAAAGAGAGATAACAATCACACTGGCATCTGTGGCGATGCTGGTATCTTCAAAGAGAGATAAGTCACACTGGCATCTGTGGCGATGCTGGTATCTCTAAAGCTACACCCGTCACACTGGCATGTGTTGTAGGGCTGGTATCTCCAAAGAGAGATAACAATTACACTGGCACATGTGGCGAGGCTGGTATCTCCAGAGCCACCAGTCTCACAGGCACATGTGGCAAGGCTGGTATCTCCAAAGCCACCAATCACACTGGCACATGTGGCAAGGCTGGTATCTCCAGAGCCACCAGTCTCACTGGCACATGTGGCAAGGCTGGTATCTCCAAAGCCACCAATCACACTGGCACATGTGGCAAGGCTGGTATCTCCAGAGCCACCAGTCTCACTGGCACATGTGGCAAGGCTGGTATCTCCAGAGCCACCAGTCTCACTGGCACATGTGGCAAGGCTGGTATCTCTGGAGCCACACCTGTAGTGAGTAAAGCACACTGGCATGTATGGGGGTCTGGGGCTGCCGTCTCTAAAGCTACTTCGCTCTGTTGGGTCTATGGTAGTCCAGTGGTGGGTGCATCAGGGAGTTTAAACCCAGGTGCTTCACTCACACTGGCATGTGTGGTGAGGCTGGCGTCTCTGCCATCTCCGGACCGACAGCCAGTGGGGGGAGTCTGTGGCCATGCAGGGAATCTGACCACAACCCACCCGCTCTGAGGGAGGAAGAAGCCTTTGGCACTTACTGTAGCCCACTTCCCGCACCAGCGGCCCAGACTAGGGAGGATGTAGGGTGTATCTCTCGCTCTCTTTCTCTGTCTCCCTCCCTCCTTCCCTCCTTCCCTCCCTCCTTCCCTCCCTTTGGCCTTGTAGTTTTCACAGCACAGTTTGCCTGTTATTTTTGTGTTCTCTTCCATTTGTGCCTCCTTAACTGCACTTCTCCCTCACCAACTTTTATGTGTGTGTGTGTGTGTGTGTGTGTGTGTGTGTGTGTGTGTTCCCCCCTCTATCTGTGCCGGCAGCAGGTGGCAGTGCCCGGAGGAGCGGGCGTGGCCAGCATGGTGAGGCCGGTGACGGGCAACGACATTGGCGTGCGGCGAGCGGAGATCCGCCAGGGTCTGCGTGAGATCATCCTCTGCAAGGACCAGGACGGGAAGGTCGGCCTGAGGCTCCGAGAGATCGACAATGTGAGTCATCGCCATGGTGACCGACCGACCGACCAGTCACTCCAGCTTCTCTACAGTACACAGTTGGCAAACCCCCGCTGTTAAAAATGCCACCAAAGCCCTTAAGTGTGAAGTGTGAAGAGTCAGAATTCAGTGCTCCCTCATGTTTGTGTAAGGGGAAATTCCGTGCGAGTGGATCAATAGCCCTGTTGTCTAAGGCCATGTAGTGCCTGTGTCTGTAGGAAAAAGAACCAAGAAATTTCAGGCACCATATAGCGAATCTGCAATCATCATGAACTGAATGGGGCACAGAGAATAGGATTTAAGATTTAGTATATGTAGGATTTCTCTTTTAAAGGAGCTGTGTGTAATTCTCGCTGGTTTCTAGCTGGTTTGAGTTTGACCTCTCGACTGTAGCCTCCCTGTTAGGCCAGTGCGCTGATGCCCCCTCTCCTCCCCTCTCAGGGCATCTTCATCCAGCTGGTGCAGGCCAACTCCCCTGCTGCTCTGGCCGGCCTGCGCTTCGGGGACCAGGTGCTGCAGATCAACGGGCAGAACTGCGCCGGCTGGAGCACCGACAAGGCCCACAAGGCCCTCAAGTCTGCCGCCGAGACACGCATCGAACTGGTGGTGCGCGACAGGTCAGTGTGTGTGTGTGTGTGCGCGAGACAAGCATTGAACTGGTGGTGTGCGACAGGTCAGTCTGTATGTGTGTGTGTGTGTGTGTGTGTGTGTGTGTGTGTGTGTGAGACAAGCATTGAACTGGTTGTGCACGATAGATCAGTGTGATCTGTGAATGTGAGCGTGCCGAGGGGGAAAAACATCTCACAATGGTGCACACACACATGGAAGTGTGAAGAAAGGGGAACTAGAAGCTACCATATGATGGCCAGTGATTGTTTGGTACAAGAGCACTTGTTGTCTGTGTGGGTCTGTAAGTCAGGATGAGTTTTCCATGTGCAGAATACTGAACCCCAAACTGCTCCTTTGCATGGCAGCCTCCGCTATGAGTGTGTGTGAGTGTGTCTGTGTGTGTCTGTCTGTGTGTGTGTGTGAGAAGGGGTGTGTGTACTGGAAGTGAGTAAAAGTGCAATATAGATGCAGTCCATTCAGGGATGTGGTTGACCATTCCGAAATCCATCAGATATCTGATAATGGGGAAAGCATCGAAACTCATTAGCGTTTACATTCCAGAGCGTGAGGCTGTGTGCTCTGTGTTCACCAATGTGGCTTGGTGTTTGTTTACACCATAGACAGTAAAAGGTTTACACACCCTAATGTTCCTCTTCCTGTTGATGAGAGATCAACCAAGATGCATTTCAAAAGCAAATGTACACAGTTTAGGGAGGTATAGATCGCCATTCAGAAGTCTCCAGGTTCTGTGCATTGCATTGGAAATGTATGTAGCTGTCCCCAACTGAAGTGGGCTATTTGCGTGGCTTGAAACAGTGTTATTGGGTGATGGAGGAGCCAATCCAAACTGGGTCAGTTAGCTTTCACCCACTCAGCCTGTGCCACGGTGAGTGACTGAATGGAAAACAGGGAGAACCTCCACCTGCCTCCGCTAGATTCGTATCAATATTTCAAACCTGCTGCTGTGTTCCTGGCTCCCGACGGGGCCTACTGTTATCAGTCACGAGGGTGTAATGGGTTTTCAAGCGAGGAGGACTATTTAGGAGCTGTTTGGACTACACTCCACTCCCAAAGCCAACATGGCCGGCTGACACACAAGGCAGTTCGGTTAGGTGGTGTGTCATTGTTTCCAGTGTGGAATTATAGGGCAAAGTCCACATGGATAAAATGGGCTTTTCCCTCCCCCTGCCCAACTGGAGTGCTTCTGGTTGATCTGGCGACCCCTGGTGGGCGCCATCATAATTACAGCTCATCTCTGGCAACAGGAAATAAAACTGATTTCCTACGCTGACAGTTAGTTTATTGCAATTTAGATGGCAGATAGACTAACTCACTCATGCCTGAATCCTTTCACCTAATTTGCTCAGACCGATTCAGAGTTGATTCAGCATTAATGAATGCACTGCTTCCCTCATAAGCCACGCCCCTGTTTACTCACTTGTAAGTTTCCACACCCCTCCGGAAGCATATCCAGTGATGAATACCAGTGTGTCCTGTCTCCAAATCCCGTCTCCGATTGGTTGCTGAATGTACAGTAAATAAAGCCTACTGTATATGATTCCTATCAGTAGTGTAGTGGCTTCCCCTCATCCTGCCCTGGAGTTGACCCCCCTGCTCACATGTACTTCCTGTGTGTGTGTGTGTGTGTGTGTGTGTGTGTGTGTGTGTGTGTGTTTCCAGGCCCTTCCAGCGCACCATCACCATGCACAAGGACAGCTCCGGCCATGTGGGCTTCATCTACAAGTCGGGCAAAATCACCTCCCTGGTCAAGGACGGCTCCGCCGCACGCAACGGCATGCTGACCGACCACTACATCTGTGAGATCAACGGGCAGAACGTCATTGGCCTGAAGGTGCGCGTGACCTTGGGACTATGGTTTCTCTCGGCCTATCTGCTCTCAGCATCTCAAGGAGGGTTGTTGTTCTTAGAAGCTTATTTATCTTAAATGACTTGTGTGTGTTTGCAGGACACTCAGATCAAAGACATTCTCACCACCTCCCCTACTGCCATGACCATCACAATCATGCCCAAGTTCATCTATGAGCACATGATTAAGAAGTGAGTATGCACTACTGAGCAGTAGAATACATGGTTATGAAGTGAGTATGCAAGAAGTGAGTATGCACTACTGTGCAGTAGAATACATAGTTATGAATGAGTATCTATATGCACTGACACACATGATTAAGAAGTGAGTATGACTAGGCACTGAAACACATGATTGAGATGTGAGTATGTGTGTGTGCTGTAGAATACATGGTAATGAAGTGAGTATGCATACTGTATGCACTGACACACATGATTGAGATGTGTGTGTGTGTGTGCAGTAGAATACATGGTAATGAAGTGAGTATGCATACTATATGCACTGACACACATGATTGAGATGTGAGTATGTGTGTGTGCAGTAGAATACATGGTTATGAAGTGAGTATGCATACTATATGCACTGACACACATGATTGAGATGTGAGTGTGTGTGTGTGCAGTAGAATACATGGTAATGAAGTGAGTATGCATACTGTATGCACTAACAGATATGATTGAATGAGTATGCCTCAGCAGTGAATCACATGGTAGCCACCAACATTCCGTATATTGTAGTTTAATGGAAGTCGAGCACTTTGTGCACAAACTGCAATCTTTACTCTCCTCAGTTTATAATATAGTGCAAACGAATGGCTTTATCTGGTTGCAGGCAGTAAAGGTAAAGGATTTTGTTGTGATTGTAACCTAGGCCTATATTGTGGCCATTTATTTTTTCTCAAAAATCACAGTGAAAAGTGATTGAATATAGGACATATTGGATGTGATTGGTGTAGTGAGATGGGGTGGGACTGGGGCATGGCCAATCACGGGTCATAGAGCTGTAGAATCTTTGATTGACACCAAGGTGCCTAATGGACACCTGGACCCTTCTGTGGTGAAACCTTGCCTCACCTGCATCCTTTTGTGCTCTCAGGATGTCTGGAGGCCTGCTGCGGTCTGCCATGGACCACTCCGTGCCCGAGGTGTGAAGCCGTCTGCTGGACCACTCACCGCCCACTGCCCTGCCCTCTATCCAGATGCCTACAATCTCCAGAGACTGCCTGCCCCATGGCCTGCCCACAAGGGGCCAGAGGGGGAACTCGGTCTATTGCTGAACTGAAAACACCTTCATATCACATCCCATTTATCAACACGTGCATCCATTCACATACATTCATACATGCATACATATATATGTATACCAGATGCCTTTTTTTCTACTGTATTATAGTTAAGTATGTTAGACTTTTGTCTAGTTCCTTTTCTACTTCTCTCTTTCTCTCATGTCATTGTTTAGTTGTTTGTCTTTAAGTGTATATCATAATAATGCATCACACATCTATCAAGTGTTACTGTTTTTAATTTGGCTCATGACGCGCACCTTTTTTTATTGTAATTGTGTTTATTGTTTCTTTTAAGACGAGAATAACGAAGCCATAGGTTTGAGCTCAGAGCTTCCGTAGAGGTAACGCAAGGAGAAGGATTGTGGGCATTGACTAGAACTCCTTCGTCTTCTGTCCCTACTTGCATGTGTGAGCAGGTGGACCACCCTACACACACACTCCCCTCCCACAACACACACACACCTTATTTTTTAACTGATGTTTGTTTGTCTGTGCCAAGAATGATTGATTGATTGATTGATTGATTGATTGATTTACACCTTTTGACTGAGCATGTGTTAAAATTGTTTTGGATTTGAGAGAAAAAAAAAAAAGTAATCACTTGATATGTCATTCAGTGTCATTCATTTTTCTTTTAGGAATTTGTAACTTTTTGATAATTCTCACCGCCATCATCATCCTGAAAATGTTAGAACCTGTAAAAATTATATATGAATGTAACCACAAGATGATTATTGTACAAGAAAAAAAAAAACAAAAACAATAAATAACTCTGCTACAACTGTGCTTTTTGACCCACTATGTGATGTGTAACACACATGCGCCCTAAAGCTGTGCTGTGTGTGATGTACAGTATAACACACATGCAAGTTGTGTGTCGTGTGTAACATCAAACAGCTATTTGATGTGTAACACACACACACACACACACATATATCCTAGAGCTGTGACGTGTAACACGCACGAGTCCTAAAGCTGTGTGACCCGGCTATTTGATGTGTCACACACACACACAAACATCCTAGTCCTAGAGCTGTGCTCTGTGTGTGATGTGTAACACAAACGAGTCCTAGAGCTGTGTGACCCAGCTATTTGATGTGTAACACACACACACACACACGTCCTACAGCTGTGCTGTGTGTGTGAGCTATGCTGTGTGTGTGTGTAACACACTTCCTATAGCTGTGTTGTCACTGAAAGGCTTATGGAGGTGGAGTTTAATACCAGCAGAGGGCCAAAGCATCCATTAAAGAGCCAAGTCCTTCTGAGACTGAGGATAGCCGCACTAAGCCACCATTAAAGGGACCAAGTTCCTCTGAGATGGAGGATAGCCGCACTGAGCCATCATCATTAGAGGTGCGAGTGAGTCCCTCTCAGACGGAAGAGGGCCGCGCTTGGTTTTAAACGGCTGCGCTCAAAAGCTTACGCAGCCCAGAAGGGTGGATGCCACCGAGTGAATCCACTCCTGTGTTTGATCCAGTCTCTCTCCAACGTCCGAGCGCTGTGGGAAAGATAGAGTAGAATAGTGTCCCTAACCCCCTCCCAGTCTCTCATCTCTCATTCATAGACTGGGCCTTGATCACTCAGCTCTGGAGTCAGAGGGAGAGATGAGAGAAGATGAATCAGGACCGGTGGCTTTTGAAATAACTTTAAAACAATTGGAACATTTAACACTGTAAATTTTCCGATCAGAACAACGGGCCCACATGCATCTTTGAAAAAAGAAAATCACCTAATCTACTCTTATTCATGTGGCCATAGCCACAGCTACTAGTATCCATAGCTAAACTCCACACACCTGTGTGCAAGACTTAGTAAAGGAGAAGTACAGTATCATTTAATCCACAGCATTCAGTCACTGAATGCTGTCTGTAGTAAAAACAGAGCTGCTAGTTTGCTATTTGGTCTAACATGAGCTGAATGGGGCATAGGGAGATTAAACTAAAAATAAGAGTCTGTGGCCCACTCAGTTATTCATATTTCAGTCTACAGTTACATACTAAATTTCTTTATTCCTTTCCCTACTGAGAGCACTCAGTGAACTCAAACAACAGGGACATGAATTGGTTCACATCGAAATTCTCTTTCAAGTGGCCAAAATGCCGAAGGTCTGTGGTGTAAAATGTGTGTTTGGGTTCTAGTGCTGACAACAAAGAGATCAACAAAGACAGGACTGCAGACACTTTTCACCATGCTGTTTAATAGACTTTTGGTTTATATAGTGTTATGGGTGAAATTGGGATTTGATGGTCAGACACATCTGTACACACAATATTGCCAGTAAAATATTTAATTTACAATTTTTATATTCATAATTATATACGCTCATTATTGATCTCAATAAAAGCAATGGCTACTCGATCCACCAGTGAGGCGTCTGACACACTACTTAAAAAGACACTGACATCATTGAACTTAAGAAACCCTTGTCGATTGTATCAGTTTTACATCTAACAGGACAAACCCAGATATCAAATGTGTACACAACTCTTAATACATACATTATTTCTCAAAAATCAAGTTAATGTGTGTATGTGTGTTACTATTTATGGACACTGCCTCTGTTTGAAGTAGTCCCTCACATAATTGCGTGGATATAATTCTTTGTCCCACCCTGTGCAAGAGTGCATCATCTGTATTGAATGGTGTGTGGTTACAGCTTGGATTTCTTTTGTCTGCATGTTATTGAAAGCAATAAAGGAAAACCGTGGACATTTATCAGTAACATACATCATTCAGTCGTACTATTAAATGATATGCAGCATATGGTGCACAATCAGCACGAAACTCCCCAACGGCTGAGCGTGACCTTGGGTGGCTCCCGAAAATGCCTCAGAAGGTCTGTGATACTGTGAGATTCCTTCTGCTATGGGTGATGTGTTCGTTATTAGTAATGGTCTGATTTCTGTTGAGAACACAAAGATGTTTGTTGCTTTGCCTTCTGAATACAATACAGTGAGAACATCAACGAACTATATTGTATCCTTTGATATTGATATTGATCTTTTCCTGTGGACAGCATTCAAACTAGTCTACATAAAGAAACAGAATTCTTTCCCAGTCCTAATCCACACATTTGAACATTTGACTACTAGGGTCTCCCTGCCCTCTATGAATGGGCTTCCATCAAACCAGAGAGCAGTGCTATTATTTCAGGCATGCCAGAGCTGACCAAGGCAAAGGGCTTCTTAGATGTGGCAGGAAAGCAGCGCACTCAGAGGTCACATGACCCATTAGGCCTCCGAGATGCCCGACACTGGTGCAACCTCATGAGACTGAGTTATTGGTGTGACAGTGTGGCCCATTAGGCCCAGGCTAATTAGATAAGCTTACAGAAGGCCGGCTACAGCTGGAGGCTATGGGCGCGATGGGCTCTGGATTGAGATCAAGGATGCAGACTGACTAGGTCAGTGTCAACTTTGGGTGAGATTAGGATGTGACTTAAGATCCTAATTAACAGCAATTCAGCAACAATGAGATATTAAAACCATAACAGAGGTAATGTGTGAGTGCATGCGGGGCACATGCACACACACACACACACAGCTTTGTCTATAAGTAAGAGGCGTATGCCAATCCAGTGTCCTTCAGCTGGTGTCAAAGTACATTAAATACAAACGATGGCCTACCTACAACAGAAGACTGATACTAAAGTCATGTTAGAAATGGAGGACCCCCTGACATACAGTAGTGTGTGGGTACAGAGTCTGTTGATGTAGAGCCTTGGGACCTTTTGAATCAGATCAGCTGACTAAGAATCACTGTCACTGTCAGAGAGAGACCCCCCCCCCGCCCCCCATTTCAAATGAATAAACCACATCTTCCCAGTCCCCTGCCGAGGGGGAGATGGATGCGTGCGGACTGGTGCTGTAGAAGGGAAAGCGCGGAGAAAGGGGAGAACAGACTCGATTGTCGAGCAGCAGCAGGAAAGAAAGCACGTCGAGAAAAGCCAGAATGCCCCCGTAGGCAGCATGCAGTGTGTGTACAATCAGGACACGTGTGAGATACACACACACACACACACACACACACACACACACACACACACACACCCCGCCCCAACCAAATAGCCTACAGAAGGGAAAAGGCCACAAGCACTCAGTTCTGAGTTGGAAATCAAGACCAAAAAAAAAAAAAAAACACTTGTGTGTACAGTCTGTTTAATAAACCTACTCTTAACCTAGGAGTCTTCAGTGCAGTTGAGATACTGCTATGTTGGTTTTTGAAGCTATAGGTTAGCCTATCATTGTTTAAATTGAAGTAATTATTAGTCTTAGCAGTATTCACAATAACGTAGCATTCACAATGACTAAATATGCGAGTGAGACAGATTTGAGACAGATGCCTCACAGTCACAAGTCCAAAATGGATGCCCATAGCTTTGGGAACACAATCTTAAATTCAAGTAATCGCCAACCTCTTAAAGTGAACAATAGTGCAATTAAAATATAGATAACTATATTCAGTATAACGACATAAAACATCTTAGGAAATGAAAACATAAGGATTCTCCAACACAAAGGCCAGAAACAGCATACATCATAGAGAATATGTCGACATTGCACAGTCCCACAATCATGGGTTCACTACATGAGCGCTAAGGACACGACACTTGAAAACCATTACATACAGTAGAATAACTAGAGTGACTATTGTCTGTAAGCTCTGTGTCAGAGATTTCAGTAGATTTCAGCGCCATTCCCAAGCCTTCTCTTACAACCATTGAGTTATTATATTCAAATCACTCACTTTAACCACAACCCTGTCAATAATTAGAGCCTTATCGGCTGCATTTCATTGTTTCATGTCTGATTAACTTTCACTGAAAGCAAACAAAATGTCATCAATTCAACTAAAGTCAGCGTGTCTTCACCACTAAAGGCGGGCTCTGGCCACTCCAAACTTTGGGTCCAATGACAGAGAATATTTCCGGGCCCCCCACATAACATTGATGTCATTTTAAATTGCTCTTTGGGGCCCCCTGTCAGTGTCAGGTGCTTAGAATCCTCCTAACTTCCCCTCCCTGGCGCCGCCGCCGGTGTCTTTAGCAGAAAATTCTGGAGCATTTCAACCCATAGTCGTGTTGTGTGATGTCACCAAGCGCTGTTGGTAGAAAAAAGAATGATAAAATGTGGTAAAACAGACCGAATAGCAAAGGCAGTCTATTTTTTTCTATGTTGTGTTGTATTGTTTTTTTTTGCCAACAGCCCTCAGTGACCTCCTAACGACAGAGCAATGGATTCAAATGCTCTGGAATTTCTGCAATTTCCCTTAAAAATCGTTTTCCCCCTCCCCTCCCCTCCCAAAACAAAGGTTTGACATGTAGGTTTGGTGTAGTGTGAGAGGTGCGTTAATCTCTGATGGGCAGAAAGCGAGGGGCGTTAGGCTACAGCAGGACACCATTGGTGGAGGCGAAGCGCATCATTAGTACAGCAGCGGCAGCAGAAGCGGCAGCAGAAGCAGCAGCTGCTTGTTTTCCTCTAAAGTCGGGAGATGGCTGACATGCCGAAGGTGGCCATTTACTCAACTAGGAGTGCACAAACCACAGCACTGACAACACTTACAACAACCTACTCACATACACTTATTAACTTGTACACGCATACACACGCACACACACATACACACACACATACAGGCACACACACACACACAGGATGAACATGTCACAATAACAAATTGCAGAATCCTCAAAAACAAAGAAAGAAAAAAAAAGAAAGAGAAATTCGACAATTGTCCTTTCAGACTGGCTGTTCAGCACACACAATTGGGCTGCTACAATCAGTGTCAATCAGATCTGTCTGCATTCATCCCCTGTGTTTGCATTCAGCGTCTAACACACTCACTGACACACACACACACACACACACACACATATTGGTCGTCTACTCAGTCCTACAGGGCCATTAATAGTGACAGGGTACAAAAGAAGACTTGCAGGAGTTCTATGAGGTTTTTACGTATTGATGTTTTTTTTTTTTAACGTCTCCCATAATTCACGTCCCTTTGTCGCACCAAAGACCGCTCAGAATAGTTCAGCAACCGTCTGTGGTCCTACAGATGCCAACAGATGCACACCAGTAACCATTGGCCCTGTCTGCATCCGTTGTTTTGTTTTGCAGTAAAATGGCATGGCTATATGTCACGATCTGTCAAAGTGCTGGGGAATCAGCTCATCACTTGCAACGGCCCTCCAGTGGCACTATGCTGTGGCCACTGGCAAGGCTTGCATCAGTTTCAAAGGGTTCCACTCTCCTTCCCTTTTCATCTCTCAGCTCAACCGAGGTTGAGGTCCTTTTCTGAGTGGCCGCCACGCCATCTGATCCAGGAGCAGGGAGAGGACTGGCCGTGTCAGTGTGGTGGCTCATCTTTGCCACGGCGCGCTGCTGACCTCAGATCTGCGCCCCGGGAGGTCCACCGCCGCCCGCCGGGTAGTGGCGGACCCCGCCGCCCCGGCGCAGAGAGTGGAGCGCCACGGTGCAGCAGCCCCTCAGCAGCGAGCCGAAGTGGTAGAGAGGCTGGCCGTCGCGGCGCGGAGCTCGGCACAGCCAGGCCACGGTGGGCACCACTGGCACTGCCACGGCCAGCAGGTCCACCAGGAAGTGGCGGCTCCAGTAGCTCTTGACCACGGGCCCCGAGGTGGAGGAGGAAGAGGAGGCAGCGGCGGCCCCTACTTCACCTCCCTCTGCTCCTGCTCCCGCTCCTGCTGATGCACCTTCCTCATCCTCGCCCTCGTTGTCCTCGTCATCATCCACCTCCACCACCGTCACCCCGTCCACCACCAGGGCTGCAGCGGTGGGCACGGGGGAGCCCGCGCTCCGAGGCTGGGAGGTCTGGGGAGGGGGACCGGCGGAGAGGCTGTGCTCCAGTGAGGCGGCGGAGGCGGACGCCTCCCTGTCTGCTTTGGGCGGCTGGGCCGCGGAGGACGCGGAGGAGGTGGCGCCCGAGGTGGGGCTGGGGAAAGGCAGGTCGGGAGGGTCCAAGGGCAGAGGCGGCTCTGGGGGGTCGATGGGCAGCAGCACGGAGGCCGCGTCAGGGGCAGTGGTGGTGGCCGTCATGGTGTTGGTGGTGACGGACACGGTGGTGAGGTCCAGGTCGTCCTCGCCCTCGTCCGAGAGCCAGGTGGACGTGGGGCTGCAGGCCTGCGAGCGGAAGGTGCGCTGCTCGGCGATGGTGTCCAGGTCGGACGCCAGGGGGCCGTAGCCCTGCGCGGGGGCCGAGTTGGGGGCCGGGGCGCAGTCCGTCTGGATGCCCTGCTCCCGCAGGTGGTGCAGGTAGAGGTGGTGGTGGGACAGGCATGGGTGGCTGGCGCTGGTGCTGGTGCCCATGCCCGTGCCCATGCCGCAGTGGAGCGGCACCAGTCGCTCGTAGGTGGAGGAGTGGGGCAGGTGGGAGTTGAGCGAGTAGGAGTTGAGCAGGGACGCCGTCTCTTTGGAGAGGAAGGCCGCCTCCAGCAGCAGGTTGGTGTGGCTGGACGCGCTGTCGCCGCAGCACACGAAGCCGCTGTCCTGCGTGCCCTCGGCCGACAGGCAGGCAAAGTCGTCGCCGCCGCGGATGCTGCCGCCGCCGCTGCCGCATACACTTCCACAGGTGCTGTCAACAATAACAACAACAAAAACAAGACATGGCATTTTTATCAAAGTACTAGAAGCAGGTTACAGAGGAGCTCTAGGTATCTTTAGTAGAGCACAGATAGCTTTGAAAAATACTTTTTGAAGTGTGTATGTGTGTGTGTGTATGTGTCTGTCGGTCTTTGTGTGTGTCTCACAGTCCATGTACACATTCCTGTATGTGTGTGTGTGTTTCATGTTGTGCATGTATAAATGTGATTGCGTTTCTGTGTGTGTGTGTGTGTATGCCACATTCCATGTGTGTGTGTGTGTACTGTATGTGTGATTGTGTGTGTGTATGTCACATTCTGTGTGTGTGTGTGTGTGTGTGTGTGTGGCACCCACCTGCCACAGCTGCTGCGCTCCCTGGGGGCGTGGTCACTCAGCTTGGTGTAGGTGGAGCTGCGGGTGAGTGAGCGGGCCGGCGAGCCCTCGCACGACCCCCCCGGCGGGCCCTCGCCCACCTCCAGCTCCGCCGGCACCCCAGCCGGACCTTCCCCCCCTCCTCCGACGCCCGGCCCTGGACCCGGGGCCCTCCCTGCCCCATCCTCCTCCCCCTGCTGCTGGGGCCCCTGCTGCTGCTGCTGGCCCTGCTTGAGCGCGGCCCCCGTCTGGGCCAGCTCCATGCTGTGGAGCAGAGTCTCCAGCTTGTGGTTCTGCAGGTTGATGTCCTGGAGACAGGGATGGGAATTGATGGTATTTTATCCGTAATACCGATGCCACTGTCAATCTATCTTATCTGCCTTGACAATGGGATTCTCTTCTCTGATTGGCTAATGGGGTGGCCATTAAGTTAACTTATTTCCATCGCACTGGACACCTTATTGGCCGTTATCCCTTACTTATCAGTTTGATTCAATCAGTTCTCTTACTATTGTACTTACTTGAAATGGAAAACGTCTATGCAGGTTTGCAGTATCAACACATGAATCTATAAAGTAGCCTATTATTACTACAATACCAATAACGGCTTATGGGAATGAGCTGTTGTCTATTTGTAGTCTAGGCTACTTTCAGAAATAACAATTGCCCATGATCTCACAAGCATGCCAGCACAGATAAAAGGAATCGATAAGGTCAGAGGCATACGATTCCCGTAGACTGAGGTACAGTATTACTAGATCAAATTATTATTCTCTGTCTTGGTCTCGGTTTCAGGTCTTGGTTCTACTTGATACCCGGTTCTCGATTCCCCTCCCTACCTGGAAGCACTTCTGCATGCCCGTGTCAGGGTTGGTGCCCAGGCTGGAGCGCACCACATCGATGACCTGCTTGAGCTGCTGGATCTCCCGCTGCGCCTCCTTCAGTGCCAGCTGGGCCTCCACGCGGTGGCACTCCTCCTCGATCCAGTCCTCCTGCATGCGCGACAGCTGCGTCCGCAGCTCATCGATCTCCGAGTCCCTGGACGCCAGAGCGAGACGATGATGACAGGGAGGCAGAGTGGTGGGGGGAAAAAAAATCACCCGAGGAGGAAGGAGGACAAGAACAGAAGTCAGTCAGTCATGGAACAGACAGCAGCATTAACACACACCACGCAGTGTGGACATTTAACCAGCTTCCTTAGTCATTTAGAGTCACCTCCCACTCATAAAACTACATGTGTACTTTCTTCAAAATGGAGTAAAACCACCTTCTGTGTTCACCTGAAGCATCTACGATGGGGCTTGATAATTAACGAAAATACTGGAGCAACACAGATGTAAACGTAACTTAAATTTCTGTTAAACAAAGACCCTTGTTAAATTCAAATTGTTGCATCGATATTTTCCTTCATTATATTGGGCTACTTTCTTTCCAGTCAGTGCACTCTTCACTGTGATGCTAATTGATGGCGGCTAAATGAATGGAAAATGCTAAACACATTTCAATACATAGATTAGCCTTCATTTAACTCCAGGCACTACACTACACTACCCTCAAACAGC
>JASCQY010000173.1:7885288-7898404 GCA_030264315.1 Sardinella tawilis
GTGTGTGTGTGTGTGTGTGTGTGTGTGTGTGTCTGAGTGTGTGTGTGTGTGTGTGTGTGTGTGTGTGTGTGTGTGTGAGTGTGTGTCTGAGTGTGTGTGTGTGTGTGTGTGTGTGTGTGTGTGTGTGTGTGCGTGTGTGTAGGAGAGTGTGAGAGTGTGTGAATGTGTGTGTGTGTGTGAGAGAGAGAGACAGAGTCACAGAGCTGAATGGTACATCATTGTTTTCTTCCAATTGACTTCAACTTCAGAGGAAACACAAAAGGCGTAAAGGATTGCTGACATATTTCTCAGAAAAGTGAGGTAAACAAACAACATCTAACTAGTTTATTTATCTATTCTTACCTGCGTGATCCTGCAGATCTCCTGTTGACGGGCGCAGACATGGAGACAGGCTGCCTTTTCCCCCACACTTGGCCTATGGAAATGGTATCTCTCAGCCTCCGTCTCCTCTCCTCTCCGTCTCCTGTCCTCTCCTGTCCCCACCTCTCCTCACTCAGTGTCTCCGTGTCTCAGTCCAGCCCACGCTCTGCTCTGCTGCTTCAGCCACCCTGAACAAAGACAAGCACAAGAGCAGACTGCAGTCAATGAGAGAGATTAGATAGGACAGGCCTTATCATCAGTGTAACCTGTGGCAGCTTGCAATATACAGTACAGTCCTGCACACTCCCAGGATTGAGGCTTCAAGCATGCTAGCAAGTGAGCTAAAACCCTATGGTGTCTGTTGCACTCACTAGCTCGTCTCTAAAAGTGTTGGGAGGAACATTTACCAACATACAGTACTTCACAGCTAATGACCAGCTGCCTACCCCTGTATCAATCTGAAATGAAATACAATCTAATCCAGCCGTTTGACTACTTCACATTCTCAGTGCTGGATATTCCGAATATATAGATTAATTTACAGATTGCTGTGGGACACACAGACGTTATACACATGTGTTTACACAACGTAACCATAAAGCAGACAGCCGCCTCATTCAAACAGAAGCACTGGCAATAGAGTGATGTATGCTGACAGATCTTAATGCCATATTACATTATGTCATAATACTGAACATAAATCTAGAATGTTTAGCCTTTGGCCTCTGAAGGCATTTGCAACCATCTGTCAAACTGGGGGTGAGGAGTCACTTAATCCCTGGACACTTCCTCTTGTCAAACCTGCTCACAGCATGAGGCCAGGAGATTCGTGCTGAGTCAAGCCCACTTACAGTAACAGCAGGTGGGCTGCAGTCCAGGACACATCGCCCACAGAGACACTAACTGACCCCAGACCAGCCTATAGCCGCTAACCCAGCCCAGCCCAGGAGCTCACTGGCAGCGTCCGGCACAACTCAGCACTGCAGTACTGAGACAAGAGGACATGTTAGCACCCTGCACCTCAGAGAGGGGGGGGGCAGAGGAAGAGGCAGAGAGATGTAGAGAGAGAGGTAAAGAGAGAGAGGCAGAGAGAGAGAGAGAAAAGAGAGAGGGAGAGAGAGAAAAGAGAGAGGGAGAGGGAGAGAGGAGAGAGAGGGAGAGAGAGAGAGAGAGAGAGAGAAAAGAGAGAGGGAGAGAGAGAGAGAGAGAGAGAGAGAGAGAGAGAGAGAGAGACGGGGGTCTCTCTGGTCCAGTGGCAACATGCTGTTAGGTGCTGCAGCCAAAGATCCCAGCTGATGATGCAGTGCATGCCATCAGGCATCTGGCCAGGGAAACAGCTGAACCACTTGGCCTGCATCACAGTGCACCACAGTGCCCAGGGGATGACGATGACAGACACAGATAGATAAGTCCTGTGCTGAGCCTTTGCTATGTCATCTGTAGACTGGAGACATCTACACCAGCGATTGACATGGAATGTTAGGGGGCTCCACAACTCCATGGATATTATGGGCCTACCTGCATTATGATAAAAAAGAAAATCTTTGTCTGGCTCAGTAAATAACAGCAAATACAGAATAAAAGAACCAATCTGGGCATGGATGGCAGTTATAAAGAGGGGCGATGTAGTACAGCAGTAAGTGTGTGCTAGGAGGGGCTCTAGTGAAAGTGTGTGATGTGGCCTGAGAAAAAAATATAAATCAAATCAAGTGAAGCGGTGGTGGTCAAGCTTTTAAAGAAGCTAGCTATCTAGCATGCTAGGGGGGCAGGTGTGAATAAGGGGAACATAGGGCCATGGGAACATACTTGGCTGTGGGAACATAGGGCCGTATGAACACACTTGGCTGTGGAAACATAGGGCCATGGGAACATAGGGCGGTATGAACATAGGGCTGTGGGAACATAGGGCCGTGGGAACATACTGGGCTGTGGGAACATAGGCACGCTCCCCATGCTAATAGACTGGAAATTGTGGGTTTAAATCCAAGCTGCCACCATTGTGCCTCTGAACAAGGCATTTCACCCCAAGGTGCTCTGGGTAGCCCTGAAGTAACTGACAACTGACTAATGTGAGTCACGTGGGATAAAAGCGCCTTCTAAATGTATAGTAAATGTAAATCCATCTTTCATGACTTAACTGCAATTTGTTTGTCAGCTAACTGGTTGTTATGTAAACTGTGCATGCCCCACGCACCTTGGAATAGGGAATAGGACGGGATTATTGGCTTAAATCATTAAAAGGCAGAGAGCTGCTCGGCCCCCTTCCCCCACGGCTAGTGCTTCCTCCTCCCTCCCAGCCCCTTGCTGTCAGACCCTCTGTCTCTCGGGCTCCTCCTGAGGCTGGCCCAAAATAACCAGTACTCCCCCAACCACCCCCCGCGCGCCCTCCCTACGCTCCGCTCTGACCTCCTTTCAGTGCCCATAGGGACAACTTAGGGACAGAATGCACAAGTGCACTTGGACTATTTCATTGGAGATATTTTTTACATATAGCTTGTATGCTTCAGACCGATCGTAGGCCTATGTTGTACTAGGGCTGCGTCCTAATGGTCGATAAAAGAGGTGGATCTGTGATCCTGAATGGCTTTGCTCTCTAAAGCCCCCTGCTGCCTGTGTTAAGGGAGATCATCTGTCCTGTGACTAAGACCCAGTGGCTCCTAAGGGCTCTGAGATATCATGAGGGGTGTGAGAGGCCATCTGCTTTACTGATCCTTGCTATTTGGACTACAATTCAATTAGCAGTTTGCTTCACAAGAAACAACATGGCCATTGGCCATTTGCTGCAACTGTTTGTGGGACATACAATGATTTCATGACACACTCTCACACACACACCCTGACAAACAACAGCCCCAGGTAGGTAGTGCTGTTTTATAGGTACAGCATACCTCTTCTGCACGTCCACAGCACAAGGACATGTGGCTGGTGAAGGGTACTTAAGCACAATGATGACGCTGAGAGAACAGAGCCTAAAATGAAAAAAAAAAACCTAAAGGAACAAATGGGCTCAGGATTTTAGCAGTCATTATGACATTACATCCGCTGTCTCTAAGCAACCCAGAGCTAAGAGCTCAGTGACAGGCAGCGGTGGCCAAGCCTGCGGGGGCCTCTGGGTCCCTCTCCTCCCCTCCCCTCTCCTTTCCCCTCCTCTTCTCTTCTCTCCTCTCCCCTCCTCTCCTCTCTTCCTCTCTCCTCTCCCACTGCGACTCACACAGCCTGGGTGTGCCTCAGTATGTGGAGTATGTGGAGCCAAGCTTGGCACATGAATGGCAACTCTCCCAGGGACATCTTCTCACAGCAGGGGTTGACATAACGCACACACCCATACACACTCTCTCTGACACTCTCTCTCACTCTCTCTCACACACACACACACACACACACTCTCTCTCTCTCTCTCTCTCTCCCACACTCACGCACACACGGCCCCGGCCTGTTCATCAGGAGTCACCTGGTGAGGCTGCGAGAGGGAGGATGCCTGCTGTAGCTCTGTCACAGCTCTCCTCTCAGGACGGATGGGATTTCTAAAGCCCTCTTACATAATATACGGCCGTGACACAAGCAACCACTCGCACACACGCTCTGACATCAGGATCAGGGAGGTGTGCACGCACACACACACACACACACACACACACACACACACACACACACAATCAACCCCACGTGCACACACACACACACAAGAGCAGCTTCAAAGCCCACAGAGGAAATGAGAGATAAGCAGAGGCGCCTGGAGAGGAAAGGGGGGAATACTTGCCTTTCATCCAACACCCAACACAGACTGTGCTTATTCTCAAGGAGACGGGCAGCCGCATGGGGACACACACACACACACACACAGAGCGTACTCACAAACATACAAAGGCAAGCAGGCAGGCAGGCAGGCACACACACACACACAAACACAGAGGCAGGCAGGCACACACACCACAGTCCTGTTACATGCATGACATACGCATGTCCACTCCCACACCCAGTTGTCCCACCCCTATGCAGAGGCAGCACTGCAGATGCTCCTTCACTAACAACATACAGATACAACCTGGCCTGGCAAAGGTCACCTTGGATAATCTCACACACACACATGCACACACACACACACACACACACACACACACACACAGACACACACACACACACACTCATACACCGACAAAACACACACACACACACACACACAGATTGAAACACAGCCTGGAACATTTGTGTTTAAGTCAAGTTGCTTGTCTGCAAGTGTGTGTGTGTGTGTGTGTGTGTGTGCCAAGGAGAGTGAGAGATTAAGGAATGTTTGTTTACTTATGCAATGTATCATTAGTAAAACTATTTAAGTTCATTACTGTGTGTGTGTGTGTGTGTGAAGGAGAGAGAGTCTCTGACAGATCACACATGCATGTGGGATGCTTGTTTATGTTCACTACAGTCCTGCATTCTAGCCAACTCACTCTACTGGACAGCACATGAATGTCTTCTAGGGGGAAACAACGTGATGAAATTGTATCCATAAATTTTACATGTAGTTCCGCATCAATGTGGAAATGTGTGTGTCTGTATGTGTGTGTGTGTGTATGTAGTGTATGTGTGTGTGTGTGAGTGTGTGTGTGTGTGTAGAGATGAAGCTCAGTACACTGCAGTGAGGCTCACAGGAGCTCCCTCACTCACGACTCACAGATCTGTGAAGAGACAGCGAGAGTGAGTCATTGCACACACACACACACACACACACGTACGCACGCGCACACACACACACACACAAACACACACACACACACACACATGTACGCACGCACGCATGCACGCACACACACACACACAGAGCAGGCTCACACACACTACACACACACACACACACACACACACACACGCAGAGCAGGCTCACACATACATACACAGACACACACAGAATGAGTCAGAGCACCACAGGAGCAGAGCCTGTGTCCTCCAGCACAAAGTCACACGCTGAAGTCCATCCAGACTCCAGACGGATAATGGTGACGGTCTCTGAGTCTGCACCACGCAGCAGCAGCAGCGAGATAATATCCCTGATAATATATTCTATTCTGCTCAAGTTAGCTCTCTGTGTTTATTTAGCGCTCTCTCCCTTTCCCACCACTCAAGCAGCATTACAGTATCTGCCCTGATCCTTTATGCATATGCTGCTTTAGACGGGAACGACACTTCCTGTGAGCTTTTGTTTTATGCCACATACTCATTCAGTAAACCACGTGCACATGATCATTCATCAAGACAGTTCCTCTCAATCCTCCACACAGGCCCATGGCCGCCTAATGATAGTCTTCATCTTCCACACAGGCCCATGACCTCCTAGTCTATTGTTTTTTTCACACAGGCCCACATCCTCTTAGTCTTAGACCTCCACAAAGGCTCATATCCTCTTAGTCCTGTAAACAGGCCCACATTCTCTTAGTCTTAGTCTTCCATACAGGCCCATATCCTTTTAGTCTTAGTCCTCCACACAGGCCCACATCCTCCTAGTGTTATTCTTACCGTAGTCCTCCACACAGGCCCATGTTCTCTTAGTCTTAGTCCTCCACACAGGCCCATGTTCTCTTAGTCTTAGTCCTCCACACAGACCCATGTCCTCCTAGTCTTATAAACAGGCACACATCCTCTTAGTCTTAGTCCTACCACACAGGCCCGTGTCCGTGGCCTGGTGCAGTGGGGCACCCAGTCCTCATCTGTGAGGCTGGTACAGTGAGTGGATGCCCACAGGGCTCAGGAGGAACATCTGGTCATACAGCACAGAGGGCTGTGGAGTCAGTGTGCCTGTGTCTGTGTAATCACTGCGACTCCTCCCACTGAGGAGGTGCTGAGTGCTGAGATCCTCGCTCTTCTCTTCTCTTCTCCACGAGCTTAAATAATTCTGCGCTGGTATAAATAATGGATGCAGCCGGTCGCTCGGTCGTTTAGTCGGTCGGCTTCCAAACTCCAGCTTCTATTCGCTTCTCTGCCTGATGACTCACCAGCAGCCCCCAGCATGACAGGCTGCAAACTCAGCAAGCAGCCCAGAAAATGGCCGCCACCACACACACACACACACACTGCCCTGTCACTCCCCCTGCATGGAGCTCCCTGCTACTGGCCTAAGTGATGCACCAATAACAGCTCAGGCATGCACAGCAGTAAACACGGGTACTGCAAACAAACACCTGAGAGCAGACACACACAAACATCCACAAACACACACGTGTACACACACATATACAAATGCATGCAAACACACACACACATACACACATGCACTCATACACACGCGCGCGCATGCACACACACACATGCATACGCAAACACAAATGAATGCAAAAACACACACACACACACACACACACACACAAGCACATAGAAGCATTCAAAAGGGGATAAGAATGGCTTGAGTGTGGATGAAAGCAGGATGCTAACATTAGGCACAGTACTATACTGTATGCAGCTGCTGTTTAGCCCCCAGCTCTCTCGCTAACTGACAATCACTGCACAATTTACTGCATGGGGAGGCAACAAAAGGTCAACACAAGCAGGCAGCTTGATCTGTACACCTGGAGCTCCAGAGGGCTGCCTCGCCCTTGGAAGACCCCATGGGAGGAAACAGTCAGGGCTTCCTTCCTCTGCTACACTCCCATTGGAGCAGCACTGCGCTGCCCAAACCAAGATAACAGACAGAGGCAGGAGACAGAAACAGAGTATCTGTCTGTGGCCATGGCTTAAAAATGGAGACGGAAACAGTGTGTGTTTGTGAGTTCGTTTTTGTGTGCGTGTGTGTTTGTGCATGAGACAATGCACTGGAGATGTGTTACACTGCCACAACCCAGAGCTTACAAGAACCGACAAAAGCAATATTTGTTTGTTTGTTTGTTTGTTTGCTTGTTTGTTTGTAAGATTGTGCACGAGACAATACAATGCCCACTGCACAGGGTAAACTCAAGCTTTGTGCGCTTGAAGCTGCAAGGAGTCAAATGCAATCAGAGTTTCCATCAGCTCCCTGAAATGCTGCATCATTCCCCTTAGCAGAAGGGAAAGTGGTGACATCATCAATGAGGGGGGCAACCCGTTTGTGTCTCTGTCACACCTTCACACCGAGCGGAGCGCTCCACCCTGCACTGCACTCCCAAGGCTAGAGATGACGACAGACATTAATACAGCATCCGTTCCCCTTCTCTGAGCACACAAAATGTATAATCCACTTGGGGAGAGTGACAACATAATAACGTCCGCATGCAAACAGCGCTCAAGGACAATAACCTCCTCGTGAGAGCCATGAGGTAAACTGGAGAGTTGATTGATTGGAGTTATAATCCGAGCACAGATTTCAATTTCAAAAGCCTTGACTACAGGGCGCCATCAGAGAGAAGGGCATAGGGAATACTGAAAGCCACATGCTGAAAAACAAGAATCCAAGAGAAAGATGTGCGACAACAGTGATGTTTAATCCTAGAAGTACTTCAGGCTAAACTATTATAGAAGCAAATAAAGACATTGATTTAGATTTGACTAAGATGTTTGGGCATATGCACATTTCTGTGCCCAGTCTGTGCCCTGAAATCATACAGTATATACTTTTGAAACTATAGTACAGCAGCCATCATACTCAGGCAGGTATGGCAGCAAACATGAGCTTCAGATGACTCTCTGTGAAGATGGAGTTAGTGTTTATTTTTGAATGATGGCTGCTGTAATATTTGTAATGTATATAAACGTTATTTGGAAAGGATCATTTCCTGCCTGTGGCTGCCATCGGTGTCATGAAGCCTTCTGCTTGGGCTTTGGTCCATGTTCGAAGTATACTTCCAACCAAAACAACAACAACAATCAGGTTTGACAGACAGGGCAAATGGAAAAAAATATGTCCAGGAATTATGGGAAAATGGTAAACCGTACAGATAGAAAAAAATATGCTGAACAGATGGAAAAATTACAAAATATGTCAATCTGCAAGAACACTGTAATCAGACATTGCATCAAGTAGCTGCAACAACGATGCCACATTCATGCGCTAGAGCTGGCAGTGGATTTCCAAAACAATGACACGCCCACACCCTTCATTACTGCCACTATCCTTATCAAGCCCAAAAGCAACTCAACCTTGGTGATATTGTTCACAATGCACTCATGCCGATGATGAGGTGGAAGAGGCAGCCAGACTGAGAGCTGTGGGCATTGGACAGGAGCAAGCTGGTGCCAAGTAGGCCTACCATGCTGAGAAGATGACAGATGTTGCCATGGAGACGGGTCATTTAGCCTACTCTAAAAAGCAGCAAAGGAGTTGTGATTGGTTTACAGCGCATGTGCACGGGGAAGTAATCACTATGAGTGTCAGAAAAATACTACATCCACATTAACGCACCTGCTACGATATCAGTCATAACCCATGGCTACTATTGTTTGCATGTAGCCTACATGACATGAGCGACCATCGATGCATTATCAGCCACTGCACTGAGTGGACATAAATTAAAGAATACAATGCCTTTACTTTGACGTTTGACACATGATTTGTTAATAATTTTAACAGCCATAACATGCTGCAGCTTTAACTAACTTCGAGACAGACGAGTTGGCGAACTGAACTAGGCTACCTCATGCAAGGTCAAAAATGCAAGACACCTGTTTCAGTGGAACATGCCCAGATCATTTTCAGCGATATAATACAATAACCTTACTTCAAATAGACTTGGGCAAAACGACAATGCATGGGAGACAATAGCCTATAGAACAGAAATGATCGGCACTCATTACAAGTTGTCATGTATGTGGATTCTACAGACACAGTCACATGGAAACACACGCGCACACGTAGACTACCCAGGCCAAACCTGCATCATCATGCATTTCCAACCCAACTGCAACATCTGGTCTATGCGGCGCGGACACCTACTACAGGTGCACAACCAACTGAAGTCACGCTTAAAAATAACAATAGCAGTTCACATATCATACATATGTCTCCGTGACCTCCTACAGTGAGACGAGCTTCCATGACATTACGTCCTTGAAAGCGCTTTCCTCATGGAATAGTGAAACCCGACATCTTCAGTTCGAACTCTCCTGCATGACAGACTAAGCTGATCAACAAGCGAGATTTTTGCAATTTTGCCATTCCTATTTCTCCCTCAATTGTTGGTAAACAGTATGAACGACTTTGAGGCTTGTTACCTGAATGTCCCCACCCCATTCAGCTGTGGCTTCCCTCATAGAGATGCGTGTCGTGTCGTGATTGCCCCGCGATTCTCGTCCCCGGCAAGGACTCCGCCAGAGCGGTGCGCCTCTGCGCGCGAGGACGAGTGAATGGGGATGGTGGCGCGGGCGGAGGATGGCGCATGAGATTTGTTTTAGAGCCGCGTGAGAGTTGACGGACGTAAGCAGCGAAACCAGATGCGCAATATTACGTTGAATCTGTCTTAAAGTGGTAGCCTACGTGACCACCGCCGTTGGCTGCGCTTTGAATTTGCCCATTCAAGACAGCGCTATGTGTAGCCTATGTCTACTGTAGTAGTTTACAAAACAGATTCCTTTCTCAAATTCAGATTTCATTCATATTTGTTTTGCCTGGCGAAATGATGTGTCATGCTTGGGGACTTCCCCAGCAAAGTTGACAACAATACTGTCAGAACAAAACAAAACCATAAATACAGAAAGTAGTCTAAGTAAGAAAGAAAGAAAGAAAGAAAGAAAGAAAGAAAGGAAAAAGGGGATAGCAATGCCAATATCAGATTTCTCTCCTCATCCTTTGCCCTTTATTCATGATCTCTCCCTTGCACTTTTAGGACCAGCAAGCTGTTCAGCCAAGCCATGTTAATGGCAAAGGCAGCTATGGATAAGGAGATGACTAGCAGAGCCAAGGAGAGAGAGGATGCTTTGGAATAGCAGAAAAAGGATGACAAGAGAGTGAAGTGGCATCTTTCCAAAAAGCAAAGGATGCAGCAAAGGTGAACTTTGTGAGCATCCTCAAGGTGAGATTCACTTAAACAGTGGTCCAGAGAAAATATGCTACAATCATAAAATGCATGCAGCTAGTGCTTGGTGTTTATGCCAGGGCTGACATTTGTTTTGAGTTCTTCTGAGTGTTAAACTGCAGTGTGCATCCTCTCATTCTGTGTACTGAGGGGTGTGAATGCAATTTGGGTTGACCAGGTTATTTCAATCTAACTGTTAAATTGACAGACTGAAATGAGCAAATTTACTTTAATCCAAGCATTGTTTCTGTGGTCCACTTACTGCCATTACCTCATGAAAGGTGTTGTCTTTTTCAGATTTTTAGTCAGGAACACCCAACAAGATGGGTAGGTCACTTCAGTGTACAGTAGAAAAAACTGAATTATTACAGATAGATTGATCTAGATTGATCTTGATAGGTTGATCTAGAAGCTGTTGACTTATTGATGGCAGAGCAAATTTTGCGTGATTTGCTGTCTGCAGATCCATTTGCATGCACCTTCTTGCTCACACTGTGTCACACAGCACTCTTTATGCCATATGAGGAGCTGCGCTCTGCCCTGCTTAAGTAATGAAGTAATATCCTTCCACTGGTTTTCTGCATTTCTCAAAGGTCACTCTTCCTTAACAATCATGCCACTTTTCATGCTGAACTATCTGAGGGCTCTGAGTTGGTGAGGGCTGCAGCCTCCAGGATGAGAGAGTAGTGCAGCTGGTTGTCCAGTGGGTGGTGCTGTTTTACTGCCTCCTGATGGATAACCCTGAGGTGGTCCGCTTCCTGGAGGTGATGATCTTTGAGAATATCCTAACCTAAATCTATATTTCGTTCCATACATGAATACTGAACTTCAACTTGCTGATTGCAGTGGCATAAAGTAGCATCCACTGTGTTATCATAACACGATCCAAAAGTGAAGTGAGATGAATGAAATGGACTCTAGCCACCATATTAGAGCATTCTCTTCTGTAGAGTCCTGCTGAAGGCATTCCGTTAGGAGCATAGCTCCCTGTCTCTGTGGATGCCCTTGGACATGGTGGTGGCTTGGTGGGGTCAGCCCTATGTTCCCACATTTTCTATGATTAGGGTTAGGGTTATGGGGTTGGGGTATAGGGTTAGGGCATGCTCCTGGCTTCGTAAGCCTCAGCAGGAGCTACTATAGGCCTACTGGCTTGGCTTTAATAACCTTGTTGTGTCATTTAATGCTCTTGGTGGAGGTCAGACTGTGATTCAACATACTGAGCCTTAATATATAGGAAATATTAGGTGTCAGGATCTATGACAATGGCCAGTTACTTACTGAAACTATGACCATGAACGCCAAGCCTGAAAAGTGCCATTAAGACAATTGAGAAGTAGCCTGGGAATACCCATGCTGCCTTGCATGCTCGTTCTGAACTGCACGGCAGCCTGGAGACCATGGCCAAAATTTTCACATGGATTTGGGAACCAATGACAGAACGGGGAGAGGCGGCAAGACGATGCGCAAACTTTTGGACAAACAGAACCTGAAGCCCCATACGAGAAAATGTATAGGTGATCCTCAGACTAAATCTCACTTGAGATTTAGGCTGGTGTTAGCCTGGCTAATTGAGAAGAGGAATCCCTATTGACCTCTGCAGTGACACTGGCAAAATGTAGTTGTATTCCCAACCCTGGTTCCATGCTGAAAACACCTGTGGAATTTAACATTTAACAATCCAAAGGAAGACAAAGTAACAAGCTCACTATGTTCCTCGCCGATTCAGGGTTCATTTCTGGTTAGCTTGTGGCTATTAGCCTCATTGCAATTGATTAGGCTACCAATGTAAAAGCTAACAACCAGAAAGAAAGTAGTAGCATGAGATGAACGGCATTCTGGGACTTTTCGTTCTCCGTGCACAGAGCCTATAACTGAGAATCATCAGTATGTAGAATGAAGATGCATTTCCTGTAGCATATACTGACAGAAGAGGACTGGCTCCATGATGGACCCTTGAGGAACACCACAGGAAACAGGGGCAAAGGAGGAGAAAATCTGCTTTATATAAAAACAAAATGTGAAGTGAAAGCATCTATTTTTCATCAATGCAATAGGAAGATTAACAGCACCATTTTATAATTCAATTTGTGCAATACAGACATAGTTCATGCTGTGCAGTTAATTTTTCTTTCTTGGCACTGGAAGTGAAATTTTACCAGGGCACACAGTACATCTTTACATACATCATACACATTTCATACACACATCATACACATACATTTCCTACAGGATGAATAAAGTATTATCTTATCTCTTAAATCATTTTTAGGAATACTGAGGGGTCACAATTGATGAACAGCTAAAGCCAGGGTCAGGGAGCTCAGCTTTGCAGTTGTTTGATCCCAGGGGAGGTCTTGGGTACAGTGCAGCGCTGGCTGAACCCCATCATGGGTAATCTGGGCAAGACCATGGCACTGTGACGGTAGCCAGCTATATTCCTTTGTGAAAGGATCCTGTTCCAAACAAAGATGATGAATGTCAAATTGCCATCTGCTTATTAAAATGAGGGCATAAATGCAATGCAGCTATAGAGTTGCCATAGAGTTACCATTACACCAACATCATTTTTACAATCTCAATGTAATGTATGTATATAGGGTTGCAAAATTCTGGGAATTTCGATGGAAACTTTCCATGGGAATTATGAGGACGTTTTGGAACGAACTGGGATAAAAATTGAATGGAACATAAATGTGGTTGGTAGAGAAAAATACAGTGGAAACCGCTTATAGTGATCACGGATATAGTGATCAACCGCTTATAACGATCAAAAGGCTTGGGACGGAAT
>JASCQY010000173.1:7909677-7926316 GCA_030264315.1 Sardinella tawilis
TCTCTCTCTCTCTCTCTCTCTCTCTTTCTGTCTCTCTTTCTTCTGCATGCTTATTGTACCTATCTCTTGAATCTTCACACTTCCTCCCTCTGTTTTACACTCGGAGAAAGAGCTGGGGTGAAAAAAGCGAAACGTGCGTTTTGATAAGGCAGATAGGGATGCGTTGGGATAGACGGATAAAGTGTGCTGACACACTGACAAAGAGATGCGGCAGATAGCTGGAATTAAAGAGCATCACTCCAGGCAGGGAGAAGTCTGGCTCAAGGACATGCCTTGCAGCTTTTCATGAGCATTTGTTCTGAGGACATAAAAGCGCTCGCGCCCACTCTCTCTCCTCCCTCCCTACTGTAGGCGCACATCTGATCATTATCACCATCCATACCGTACATGAGGCAACAGTCAGGCCCGTCCAAAATGTCTAACACAAGAATGCGCAATAAGGATTATGAAGCATGATGCCTGAGTATGAGTGTGAGCCCAGTTTGCCCAGCAGAAATGTGTGTGTGAGACCTGCCAAACTAAATTCAATCCAGCACCACCCACAGAAACTTCAGGTTAGGAATGATTAACTGTGAGAACTTCATTTATCAGATGTACAAAAACCTGCCGGCACGCACACACACACACACACACACACACACACTCCACAAAGCAAAGCCCTTTCCTGCTTTGTTTTCAGGCAAAGTGCAGATGATGACCCCAACCCTCCACCACTCCAGCTGGTAAGAGAGTACACATTTAGGGAGGCCGTGCTCTTGGGAGGCTTGTTATAGTGGTGAATCATCACACTGTGTGCACTCAGCGAGCTAAGTAGCATTAACATTTCAGTAATGTCAGGCCTTTGCAACACTTACTCCCGCAAATTATCGGGGCAAAAATAGGCTCCCCAAGCGCCCCCTTCTCACCTAAGTGCAGCTCTTCGTGACTAAACACATGAATGCCAAAGCCGCTCTATACTGTGTGTAGGTACCATCATACCTACAGTGGAAGCCGAAGGTATAGTTAGCAGCTAAGAGGCATAAGCTTGATTACAACAGGTCATAAAGAACCAAGATTAGTCCACCCACACATGTGCTTTCATATTCTTCTTAGTCATTAGCTCTTGCATCTCTTGCATCAAAAGTATTACTATGTCAAAATGCCAAGGGTTTCCCCAAGAAGTGTTTTTTTTTTGTTCAATAATGGTTTTATTATCGAAAGTTCAAAGTACTTTCTTCACTTGATAGTAGCAGTGATGAAGAAACACAGCAGGGTGTGTTCACATCCCTACAGGAAGTTGAACTGTCTGAAATATCTGGACGCAAAGAACTGGGGCAGCTTTAAAGCTTTTTACAGTCGGCTTGGGCAGCCAAGCAGCATATACATGAACAGTGAGTTGGGCAGCTCTAAAGCATAGAGACGCATTGTGGGCGGCTATTAAGCATACACATGTATGGCAGGGCAATCAGCTCCTGTCACTGACGGCCATGGTGTCTAGGAAACGCTGCTGGTGCTGATGCTGGTGCTGGTGCTGGTGCTGATGCTGAGGCCGCGTGCATCAGAGTCGTGTGCATCAGTCATGATGGAGGTGGAGGTGAAACGAGGTGGCCATTAGTGGCGCATAGAGATGAGACCAAAACATGGGGCCTCGTGCCAGAACACACATCTGGTGGGATGCGCCTGCATCAGGGCCTAGTCATTAGAGATGCATTCCAGTACAAGAGAGAGAGAGAGAGAGGGAGGGGGGGAGAGGGGGAGGCAGAAAATGACAGAGAGAGAAAGAGTAACAGAGAGAGAGAGAGAGAGGGAGGCAGAGTGAGAGAGAGCCAGAGAGAATGATAAGAGAGTGAGAGAGAGCCAGAGAGAATGATAGAGAGAGAAAGAGAGAGAGAGAGAGAGAGAGAGAGAGAGAGAAAGAGAGGGTGATGGAGCATTGCTCAGCCCCCCCCTGTAGATGGCAAGCAGCTACAAAGGGAGGGAAAAATATGGAGGGTGGTAGGCGGCAGTTTGTTTTTGTACTTTTACTGTCATCTCCAGCAACCCCCACAGAGATAGTTGTAGCAGGAGCGCTTGGCTCTCTGGTTGCTGTGGGAGCATCAGATCTATTGTGAGCACTGGCAGTGGCAGAGCTGTCAATGAGATAGCTTGGAACCGGCAACAACGCAGCATCACCATTTTCACCTAACAGATCGAACTCACACATTTTGGGGTGTTGTACAGTGAGTGACATATGAAGAACATCACAACTTTATCCTGAAAAGTATGAACTTATGATTGTAAATATAGCCCTGGCCAAGTTGCAATCGTGCAAACTGGTGCATCCAACTATGCATAGGCTGATGAAAATTTAATAAACAGTAGCATTCTGTTGACTTCACTAAGGTCAGTAGGCTATGTGACTGATGTTAACAGACACGCCAAGTCAATCATACAGGTTAGGCCTACGCATCTTTATCTATAAACCGCTGATTAAATCCCTTTATGATACAAACTGTGACTGATAAATCTAAGCTAAGCTTCACATTATTTTTCAATTGGAAAAGTGAAGGGAAGGGAGGATTTTTTGCCTTTCATTTCTGTATTTCTTGACGGCAATGCGTTTAAAAAACAGGCCCCGCACTTGACACACATCAAACTTGAGATCAAAGTAACGTAACCAAATACTCCGGCGCTCACTGCCGTCTGCACGCGCCCACACGAGCGCTGGAGCAGGTTAATCAATGAGACATCGCTGCGGATGAAAAAGAAAAAGTAGTCTATTGGACAACTATTTTGTTTCATCTATTATTACTGTAAAACTGTGAATGATTATCTGTAGATTCTTATTCAATTGACCATTAAATGCTCAAAGTAACGCCCTTACCTCCGGCAAATGCAGGCGGAGTCCAATTGAGGAGATTCCTTGGTCCTCCTTCGCTTGTAAATATTCAGCGCGGACTATTTTACCAGTAGTGGCATATCCTTTTGTTGATAGAAGATCGCGTAAAGCATGCATGTGTATGCTCCCTATCGGATCCGATTTTCTGAACCGCAGTCAGGGGGTCCAAGATCTGACTCTGGGTGCGATCATTGATGTAGGCTACCTCAACCTGTCCTGTGTGTGGTTCCCACTGTATTTGAAGCAGACTACGCGCCTGAATGTACACGCCTCTCACCCCTGCTCATCACTGTGTCGTTAACCAATAACATCATCAGGACCATGTTCTTCTCCAGTAGAATTCGAAGTGTTATAAAAGATTAACCAATAGCATCGCCAAGTCTTTGCTCTTAACCAATGAGGTATAAAAAAGGTTATCAGTCTATTCCTTTGGAATGATGTAATGGTCTAGTTTTTCGTCTTGTTATTAGGGTTTACCGTCCCTGCTGCAGTGTGGGAATTAAAAATGTTGTCAAGCGATGATGTCAGCTGGCATTTGGTTTCATAAAATGAGTGAGAATATTGTAGGTCAGGATTGAAAATAGGCGATGACTCTGACACAGTTACTGAGATGCGCAGCCCACAGCTTTTGCACATAGCATCACCAGTGGTGATATTTGAAATACAAACGTGGGATGGACTGACCTTTAACGCTTTATAATGTGGAATTTCAGCTCCCATTTAAGTAGTTTGTAGACAAAGAAATATAAAATAAAGTCCTTAAATGAGGGGAAATCCCACATTTATTCCATCCTTTTCAATTGACAGACTATCTAACTGATTTTACTGAATGAAGAAATTATGGGAGCTCTCTTGACCCACTTCCCACTATGTAATCTCTACCCTTTATGTCTATCGCACCAAAATCTCTGCCTTCGTAATTAAAATGTAATTATTATCTTTTCAAAAGTAATCTTTTCAATTAAGTTTGGATTAGATGACCCTCCTCAGAATATGGGCCCTATCTGTGCTTTTAAATGGAATATTTCTGTATTTTCTCACCTTTTAACCAAGTGTCTACAGGGTCAGTTTGCATTGTGAGAAAAATTACAGCATGAATGGATTGGAGGTACTGCATAAAAGATTGAATAAAATAAGATTTTTTTTTTCTGTGACTGGTGTGTGTGTGTGTGTGTGTGTTTGTGTGTGTGTGTGCGTGTATGTGTGTGTGTTCCATGCCCTCTGCTCTCTATGGCTGTCTGAGCCACAGAACACAGAAATCAAAGAAAACAACAAAATAAACGAAGTACTCATTGTCTCTGAATTGTGAACTCAAGCCCACCCCGACCCCCACCCCCACCCCATCCCACCCAAGTGCAGCCCCACACTGATGTGTGAGACCTGGGCATGCATCTCCGCACCCTGCCACGCCGAGTGAAAAACAATCACATCCCTTGCAATCCGGGATTACGCTGGATTAGTCAGGCAAATATTAATTCCCCCCATGGACCCGTCCATGGGAGTTTATTGTGCCGGCTGGTGCGCAGCCCCGGCCCCTGAGGGAGAGTCACGTGGCAGCTGTCATAGAGACACAGAAACACTCCGGCCCTGTCTTAGCAACTTCTGAGGCAGCGGCCACTGAGACAGACACACTGGAGACACACTAGAGTGGATCTTTGGTGTGTGTGTGTGTGTGTGGATGTGTGTGTGTGCGTGTGTGTTTGTCTGTCTATCTGTCTGTGTGTTTCTGTCTGTCTGTCTGTGTGTGTGTGTGTGTGTGTGTGTGTGTGTTTATGTCATTCTGTCTGTCTATCTGTCTGTGTGGTTCTGTCTGTGTGTGTGTGTGTGTGTGTGTGTGTGTCTGTATGTCTGTGTTTCTGTGTGTGTGTGTGTGTGTGTGTGTTGAAGGACCAGTTGAAAGACAGACTTGTCTTCATCTAAACAGAGACTTTGCATCTTACTGTAACTGTGAAGCCACTCACACGCTCAGAAAGACTCATACTGGGATAGGGGGTGACAGTCTGTCATACAAACACATATAAGGGAGAAACACAAATGCAGAAAAGAACATCCCAACAAAGCGGCCGCACTATTACACTATTACACCATTACACTATTACACTATTATTACACTATTACACCATTACACCATTACACTATTACACTATTACACTATTACACTCCCCTCCTCGTGGCCACGTAGCCTAGCCTCCAGCATGCTAGCACTACAGCAGCACTCCAGGCTGACATGCTCCAGCATTGTTCTGCTGTCAGTGGACTTGCTCCCTGCCTGGTCGGAGCTATTGATCGTGGCATTATAGCATGCTTCTGCTGAGTCATCACGGAAGAGCAAGGCTGATGCGCTCATGTTTTTTTTCTTCTTCCCAAACCCGTAGTCTCTCCTTTACCGCCACTCACATCTCATCACACCACAGCAGGGTTTATGACTCACCAGGTAAGTTATTGGGTAGTGGTGTTTGGCCAGGAAGAACAATAGATTTGTTTGTTTATGACATTACTGATCATTTCATATACTGATGAAGTCTTCTCAGTGACTCAATGACTGTTGCAAAAGCTGTGGAGTGAATAGAGGTCATGTGTGTGCGTTTTTTTTTTTCATATTTGAAAAAGTGGCAAGGCCAGGGTGAAGCATGAGATTTGAGTGTCCGAAAACTTATATGCATCTGAAAGCACTTAATCAAATAACCAAAGACCAACAAACATTTAGGCTACTGACCATCATTTCCAGGGGAAAAGATAACACTCAAATACATCACACCAGTAGCACCAAAACAAGGGTGGGCTAACATTTTATTACCAGGTCCCGGCCTTAACAATGAAAACTGTGAACTTCTGTGCTATTGTATCTAGCCATCACTGCTTGGCAAGATAAGAATCATGGCTTATAAATGTCTGCAAATGCGCTACTATACTTTCATCCACTATAACAACTCTTATAATACACAATCAAAAAAAGAGAGTGCTTTTAATATAAGTGCTGTCCAGTGGCCTTACATTGTGTACAGGGCAGGCTCACCTCAGGGGTGTGTCCACCCTCCCCTGTTGTACATATTGTACACCAATGACTGCTGTAGCCTGCATGACAACAGGCATATTCTAAAATGTGCAGACGAGTCTGTTATTGTCAGCCTTCTAGATTCCTGAGTATGAGTGTGGCCCTGATATTGAAGACTTTGCGTCCTGGTGTGATGATGCTTTTTTGCATCTGAACATCTGCCAAACGATAGCCTGGCAAGCCAAACTATACACATGAATTATATAGTCTGGAATCGGACCGTTCACAGCGCTGAAGCCTGTGGGTGAGATCAACAGTTGTCGTTCAAACTGTCTCTGCACATAATAGGCCAGCATTACTGAGCAATCAAAGCTATCAGCCAGCCCTTTCACCCAACAGACAGCCTTTTCGTCATCGCCCCAATGACTCGTTACACAGATAGAGCGTTCTGATTGGTCTGTCCTAGGTCGAGATGGGCCAGGATTTGCCTTTACCACGCGAGACAAGACCAAGTAGCTGCAAGAATATATTCTGCCGCCAGGTGGTCTACATTTCTAGGCTAGCAAAACAAAGGACATGTCCATAGATTTTAGACGACTGCCCCCTGCTTTTAGGCCCAGGGTCATAAATGACCAGGATGTTGAAGCTGTAACATCCTACAGTATATGCACTCAGGTGCCCTGATAGATAACCGTCTTAAATTTGACCTGAACACAACAAAGACTCTCTGCACTCTGCACTAGCCAAGTTTCAGGTGGACAAAACATTTCTTCCTTTTATATGCACCTTATTTATTTATTGAGCATTTTTATCTTGTCACGAACAAGATTGTTGTGTTTATTGTGGTGTGGTATGTGTTCTGTCTAGCAATCAGATTGCTAACTTGTGTCCAGGGTGGTGTGGTTCTGAATGTGATCCTGTCTGCAATAAAGTTGCCTATTTGGGATAAAGTAATGAACTGAACTGAACTGAATTATCCATTCAATACATTAGACTTGAAATATTATGGCTGGCAGACTATAGAACAAATACGTCCTCAGAAGAGATCTCTGTGAAAAGATTAAATATTGACTAACCTTGACCAACCTTTAGAAGATGGATGGTGTTACTGATTATTTATGAAATAAATGTGAAAAGAAACTAGCTTTTAAGGCCTGCCATGATAGATATTGCAGTGCTAACTAATATAAAGCTTTGCAATAGACACAGATAAGAAGTGAGATGTGCTGTATACGCAATTTTGAGCTTGCTTCCATGGTCAAATGGTTTATTCACCAGGAGAGTGAGCTTACATGCTGTTGAGTCATTTCAGTTAATGACAAATAATAAAAGCGGTTTCTTTTTTGACAAAAGGTCTAATTTTAAAAGTGGAAGAAAAGAACTTCTGATTATACATTTTATATTTACTAAACCTCTCTGAAGTTGAGTATGGGTAGGCCTATGTACAGAATACAACTTCTACACAGTAGCCAAGACAAAGACAAGACGGCACCATGCCGTCACACTAGAATAGATGGTGAGGTTCTGATCCTATTCCGACTGCGAGAGCGGGTGAGTGCAGTATCTATATACTCATGTAAATGTGTGCTGCCGTCCCGTTCCCTGGCAGCGCGGCAAAGCGCAGCGCAGCGACATGCTCCGCTGCCTTTGGGAGCGCAGGAGCAGGAGCAGGAGCAGGAGCATGGCATGGCTGCTTCATTAGCCAAGGACATTGATGAAATAGGTCATTGTAATTCAGTATATGCCAAAGGACAAAGGACTGCTGAAGTGGTGTAAAATAAATAGAAGCCTCTTAAAGGGGCAGGACCGACAGCTTGTGGGAAGCAAAGGTGTGTCTGGATGCTGGACAGTCTACTACTCTGCAATGCATGCAGGGTAACAGAGATGAAAGGGGAGTTTTTGCCACAAGTGAGACCAGTGGGATTAAAGTTCAGTCTCTTGAATTCTCTTCGTAATAGTCTCTCTCCCCGGCTGCCACACATTTACACACATTTACACACACCCTGAGACACTGAGAATCACAAACAGTTTCCCCAAATTACACTGAGCCACTAGAGTAACAGGGTGAATCACACACACTGTCTTGTGTACAGTATGTCTTTTGAATTCTGCTGCATTTCAATTCACCTTACGTAACCATCAACAAACTCTGCTTCGGTGAAACAAAGCAGGAATTTAATCTTCGGTTTAAATCACCTCATCTCTTAGATCAGCCCGATGACAGGGGGGTCGGATGACGAGATGCTACTGTAATGCTGCTGTCTTGGCTGTGCATCCTCCATCTGCCTAAAATGGGCTATTGACAGCGCTAATATCATCCCTGAGGGCTTGGCAATCCATCTTACGTAAGATGCAAGGCTCAAGTCTATTAGACTCATCACTGGAACATGAAATCTGAACAGCCACAGCTTCCCAGAAATACTGGGCAGATTTGGCCCAAACTTTGTGGTTAACAAACTCCCCTTTCTCTAAGGCTCTTGTTGTCCCAAAAAAGACAGGAGGAAAATCCTGCTGCGAGCCAAGCAGCTGTAACAGGAAGGCCTAATTGCTGGGATGTGGACTCTGGTCGAGGGTCGGAGTGGCCTTTAATGCTACTGCAAGCCTACATGGGCTGAGGGAGAAACTGCTTTCAGTCCCTCTGTGTCAGAAGAACTATTAACAGTGACATGATGGGTGTCGCCCACCCAGGTTTGTTGTTCAAGTGCAAAGTACAAAAACAACAGACCTTGTCAACCTACTGAAGAGAAGCAAAGGCAACAAAAACGCAACAAAAACGCAATGTTGTTTCACCGCAGTTACTCTGCATTTGACACAAGGAGCTGGTTGCTGTCTAAGAGAGATTCACAGCAGTTGTAGCCATCACACTTCAGAGCCTGGCACACAGGCGTGCTTCGTCAGGTAGCCTAATAGGACTGAGATGAGTCCTGTGTATTGAAGCTGAAAGAAAGACAACCAAAATGGTGCCACTCTCTCACTGAGTAATGGCCTCAGTCGAGCCATAATTGTGGCAGGGTGCTTTGTGCTTCAACTTTTTGATGCTATCACAGAATTTATCTTTCTGGGAAGCTTGACACATTAGTGACCATTAGCAGTCAAAGTGGTGGTAACAGTGCTAACGCGCAGGAGATAAGATCATTTCAACGTGATGTTAATCTCCTCAATCTGGGCCGTGTTTATCAGTCAGACGGGTAGCAACTATGTCAGTGCATGACAACCAGAACAGCAGAGCGGGACACATCCTCTCCCCATCAGAGCCTCAGCGCCTGAGAAAGCTCCAGTGAGCCCCAGAAAGCTCCTGACGCCAAACACAGAATGAATATGTCAGATATAGGCCCATCGCTCACTAGCCCCGCCACAGAATATGGAACAGATAAGCATTTTTAAAAAGAGCCTTTCATCATGCTTTTTGAAAGGCTCCGCCAAGCGGAATCAAAGACTAGTTCCAAGGGAGTGTTGTGGGGTTTGGCTAATCAGTACATTGTGCAGAGGTCCTGCTGCGCCTCTGCTTAAAACCCCCTCATTAATTAATACCTTGGCTCTCCCCCTGGGGGGACAGGGCTGGCCCCCACCCCTAACACAAGGCAGGACAACACCCGGGACGGAGACTCCTGAAGCGGCATATAGTGGGCTTCTCTCTGATATTTTTAGCATCGTTGGAGGCTGGGGGATGGGGGGGGGGGGGTACCAGTCCTCCCAGCAGGGATTGAGTTGTATTATTCAAGACCAAGATGAAATGACTTTTTAAAGTTTGTTTTTAGCGGAAGGAAATCAACTTTTTAGCACAGGCCATAACTATTCGGGGGATTCAAATGTGCCAAGTCAGATTTTGTGCCATATTTGTACGGCTGGACTGGAGTTTGCATGCAATGGATTATTTCCTTAATTTTACCACTGTTGATAAAGCAAGTCTTGCTGAGAAACATACCAAACACAAATAAACACCAAACAGCAGCAATGTAAAGAACAAAATAAGGTTTTATTCTTTTTTTTTTCTTGAACATTAGTTCCAGATATTTCTTTAAAAAACAAGATTAATATCTATGACATATACACAAACAAAGTAGAATGTGCAGATTAAAAATAGTTTTCTCTCTTTTTTTCCAGTAAATATAATGTATTTGGACAGTTCATAAACAAACAAACAAACAAATAAACAAAACAAAATCAGATGAAAAAGGACTTCTCCCCCTCTCTAAATCAAACCCCAGGGCCCCCCACTCATCTGGGTTGAGAAAGGAGAAGTCTAACATCATAAAGACTCACCACAGAGTCTTGGGGTTGAAACGCAAACACTCTCAAAAGAGTCTGTGTTCCCCATGTGAAGAGATATCTCACATACATTTGCACATACATATAGCAAGTTGCTTTTCTTTTTTGCCAAGACGCTGCGATTTACCAGGTCACATACGAGAATACTCTTACATGACATTTAGATATAAAAAAGCAAGTCAAAGAGGAAAAAGAACGGAATCACAACAGCAACCTGTCATCATTGACACATCATTTTCAGTAACTTTAAGTACATTAGAAAGAAGCATAAACCTTTCAACAGTTTTGAGCCCAAATGATTTGATGGGTGCTGAGAGTAAGTTGTTATATTTTGATGACAAACTAACAGGCATGATAACTGAGACAAGCACTGTGCAGACATAAGTTAAGGATGCAAGAACATTTTCAAAATGAAAAAAGGACCCCGTCCCCGTCCCTAAGAACAATGACAGGAGGAAAGTGAACATTTTGCTGGTATTGAGATGCAACTTGCATAAAGGTGGTGCGAATAGTGAGAGTGAGCTGAATCGGATGATTGCTGTTTGTAGAGCTGAAATCATTTTCAATGGCTTTAACATATCCTGGCCCTTAGTTTGCATAACATCGACAGACAGACAATCAAACACATCCTGGTTACTTCCAACCGTGAGGATGAACCCTTCACAAGAAAACTGCACAACACTATTGAGCAGAAGCAGATTTTTCTTTGCAGATAAAGCTGGGAAAACAATGGGTGGTCATATTCCATATTACCGTAAACTAGCGTTAAATTTTTAAACAAGTGTCACATGCCAAACTACTCATCTAATGGTCAACATTAAGGCTTTGGCTTATTCTTCACTTGGTTTTCTACAAATTGTAACTATAACAGTCGAAACAAGACTCCAGATTCTCACTCCCATGACTCAGTTTGCAGAAGGGGAAAGCTGGTTGAGGTCACGTGCCAAGATAAAACAACCTCCTCCCCTTAAAGGGTGAGCTCAACCATGCTCATCATCTTTAAAATGATTTAGAAAACTACTCTGTCTATCAAAATACTCTCTCATCTGAAAATACAAAGCAACACAGACCTGAACAATCACATTGCCATGCTTTCACAAGCGCTGCGTAATCTAGACTGCATATTTAACCCAGAAAAATGTTTATTTGTACAGACATAAAAGCTCACATATTGTGCCACTTCATGGGACACCTCTACCCCCCTCCCACTCCACGTCCAACCCCCCTCATCTTGTCCTCAATTCAGGGCCGTGTGGTCGATTCAAACGCTGGTTGTAGGTCAGAGAAGGCAAAACACAACATCATGGCTAAGGAACCGGAGAGAGAGAGAGAGAGAGAGAGAGAGAGAGAGCTTATAGTTAGGCCAAGCGGTATTTAAAATGCATTTAACCCCCATTACAAGGCTTAGGATACACAGAATTAGAATAAGCAAGTCTGTAGCACACAGAAACAGTCATAGATCCTCTTAGCATGAAATGCACTCATCTCTGCATGTAAGTACACATTGTGAAAGAGAAACATTTTTCTTTTCAACCTTTTTTTTTTGCAAACCAAAACAGCGTGTTCCAAGAGTGCCAAATTGAAGCGCCACAGTGCGTGGGCATGTGTGTGTGTGGTGTTGTTATTTTTTTTTGTATGTATGTTTTCCAAAATGACCCGCAACAACAACAGAAGTCACAGTGAGCCACTTCATATTGCAAGCAGTGTTATTGTTTGCCTGGTTATTAGATGAAGGACAAGAGATGTGCCCTACTTGTGAAAATCCACTGGGTTGAACCAACAAGCTCATCAGGCTGTGTAAAATGGCTTCATTTTCATAATTATTAACTGCTGATGTTCAAGGTAAACAAACAAACCACTCAGAGACCAGCATCACAACATCTGGTGACAGACCCCAAAGATCTCTTTTTAAATGTCATGCCTTTTAAAGCTGCTAGCCCCTAGTCAATCACCCCACAGTGCTGTGGTTCCAGGCTGCTGAGTGCTGTAGGTGAAAATAAAGAGGAGAATATTTGGCAGTACATCATAGACTACAGTTACATGTGCAGTGATTTTGGAATAAAGTCAATATTCTGGTTAAAACAAGATCCTAAATATTCTGTATAAATGTGTAATGTGCTACGGGAATGTTCCCATTCACATGTCAGTCGCTATGTTCCGGTTAGGTCACTGTCATAGCATACTAGTTACTAGTTTTTTGGCTGCATCATGCCAATTGAACATATGCACAGGCGAAAAACCACTTTGGTAAGGAGCACTTTCCGATTGAGATGTACACATGACCCTGAATTCAGTTTAATTCAGGAATAACCCAGGGGGTTCATTTGTTTTTTTATAAACCGGAATACGGGCAAATTCGAAATGAATAAAGAGTTTACATAGCTCGCGTGCATACCAAATATTACAAATATTCCGTTAAAAACAGGAATACTGCCTGCATGTTAACATAGTCATTGACAAAGCAAGGCGAGATGGCAGCTAAAGCAAACTGATGAGGGCAAGGAATCATTCTCTGTGCCCCATTCAGTAAGCACTGGCTGCCAATTCGTATATTAGCTCTGTGATGAACCAAATCCTGTCCCTCCAACAGCACTCGTCAACCTCACAGAACCTGGATATGGACTGACTGACTCTGGATTTGTCCTTTAAAACTCTTTTGTTTCTTCCATTTGAGAGACACACACAGGCAAATGACACATGACTAGGGTGAAACATGTAAAACAAGCTGCTCACATTTTCTGAGGAAAAAAAAAGAAAGTGAAAGTGTACAAAAGCAGGTTTTAGGTTTCACCTTGTGTTTAAACGTATCTGGATTCTCCAATGGGTCAAGGGACCCCGAAATGAAAAACAATCTGTATAATAACAGTGTGTCGAGACGCGTGGTCTCGAGCTTACAACATCTGGATTTACAAAACAACCTGAATGTCTGAGAGTTGCTTAAACTGGGAGAGGAGTTAACACCATGACGATGACATGCTACTTCTGCCTTTTTCTTTGCAGCCGTTTCAGACACACATCACTACTTTAACATCTTAGCGACACAATATCTGTGGTGGTGGCCTGGGAATGTAACAACACAAAGATACTGTACATTCAGTTAGATCTGTTTGGCTTCGACTCGGATGAAAGTTTGGCCAAAAGAATGCTTTAAAAATCCATAGCACACAGAGTAAGACCAAAGGAATGACTACCAAATAAACATTCAGCAGGCCACAGATGAAACAACTACAAGGTGGAAAGTTAGCTTCAGCTTTAAGCAGCCAAATCTTTCGAGGGCTCTTTGGAGGCCTGCGCACCAGTGTTGGAAAGGCCAAGCTGCAACAGCTGCTTTAGGATAAAGTGAACAGTCAAATTTCATCAACACACCTTCGCATTTAATGCCTTGTCATTCTAAATCTCTACTGACGAGACGCATTGTTGACATCTGTAAAGAGCTGATGGGAGCATAATGAGGGGGTCTGAATGTGCTTTGACTGGATCGTTCCATTACAATTCCTCAGATATGATTGTTGAAAGGACACAGCATCTCCCTTCCTCAAACAGGAGAACAGGAGACTGCACTCTCCAAAAAGTGCTTCATACAAACTGATACAGATTCCTGTACTACAATTAGAAAAAAAAAAAAACCTTACATACATTCTTGATGGAAAACCTCAAGCAAAACTCGTTTTTGGGTCAGTTTGGCCAAAACCCAACAAAATCGCTCACTTCCAACTGACAGACATCCACTCCCCCAAAAAGCTGGCACATTTTGGGAAGGCTGTTTGGTGGCATGCTGGACTCTGCTGTCAAAGAGCGGATTGCTTACAAGCATTTCAATCGGACTCCGCATTAGGGAGCATAAGAGGCTTTTCAGTTCAACAGCATCAGAGAACAAGCTGCTGGATCCACAATCAGTTTGTTACGCGTCCGTCTGGGAGTGAGACAAGGACCGGCTTTGGGTCATTTCACCTCCTTTTGTGACATGTTGAGATGATACTGGTTTCATAAGCCAAGTGTTTTCCCCCCATTTTGAATAAATATGTTTACAAAAGTTCACAGACTTAAATCTGAGCAAATCTCTCATACACATCGTGCTGCTGTATCATGAGACTAAAAACCGTCTGCCTCTTTCAAAGGGTGGGGATGTTAACCAACACAAATTTACACCAAAGATGCGCCATCAAAGGATGGCTTCCCCTCTCTTGTTAAATTACGCTTGGTGTAACACCAAACACCAAAGAACTTCACATTCATTACAGTCCCTCAGCTCCTATCCACACATTTTGAATGAATGCAGGTTATGATCCAAGTTGTATTACTCTGGGTCTTGTAGCCCTTCCACAAAACAGACGCACACTGCAACACTACGAAGGATGCTTTAGATTTGTATACAAACAGCTTTCTTTGGTTGTCTGTGATGCTTTTCTCTTCATTCAAAAAAGGAAACATCACACAATTACAGGTTTCTTGCGACACTGCAGAGACCTTGTTCCTTTGAGAAGGCTGCCTTTGTCAGGGATGCTTCGCAACATCGGAGAAACACAAGAAAGCAGTCAGACATTTATTTTCCTTCCTGAAATCATGGAATGGCTTCAGCGTGTAGAACAAAAGAGCCAATAAAAATGGTGAAATGCAAAGTAGATGGACTCTCCCGTCTCCTTAAACAAGGTTAGTTCATTCCATTTGTCAGAAAAGAAAATCTCTTGAATACCATCACCCATCTTGTGTGTACATTTATCATGCTGAGATTTAGAACGGAAAAATCCAAAAGATGGCTGTGAAAATTCCACTGGAAAAGTGCCAGCTGTTTTAGAAAATAGATTCTTTTATCAATGGAAAATATACAGAGGGTTACAGAAGTTCTTTTGTCAATCTTCTCTTCCTTTGCAAGCCAAGTGCATCAAACTTTTCCCAACCTTTACGGCGATGACCACACATAAGCACATCCTCTTCATTGGTGTTGTGGATCAGGAGGTGAATGTAAAATGGAAACTTTTGGAAAAGGACCAGTCACATGGCCATATACTGTTTAAAGGACCAGTCACATGGCCATATATTGTTTAAAGGACCAGTCACATGGCCATATATTGTTTTGTTGTTGTTGTTGTTTTTCCCCTGCTCAGTCCAAACCAAACGAGCTTGACACATGAACAACGATCTTAATGGCGTCATTGCACTGCAAAAGTGCTCAGTGTTCTACTAAAATGTTCAAAGTTTACAACTAAACAGACAGAAAAAAAGAGAGATGCACCAACATGTCTGTTTTGTCTTAAATCAGACAAAATAAATAATGGAAAAAAGAGACATTCACAAACACATACAAAATAAGAAAAATAAAAATAAAAGACTGATTTAGAACTTTCTACGACACAAGAGAAGTTACAGAAGCTATCACTGGGTCCCCAGGCTGCCAAGGCTTCTGGACCAGTGAATCAGGTGAGGGGGGGGGGCGGGGTCACACTGGAACTTGCAGTTCTCTTCCACCGTTGGACTGGAGACTCAGGCGTCCCCATCCGACTGGTCACTCTTGGATCTCTGAGTGGAGTGTGTGGTCTGTCAGTCATCTGTCCACAGCCTCTCATTGGCTGGGCTGGGTGAAAGTACAGGAAGTGGAAGCAGGCGATGGTGGCAGGCGGGAGGGTCAGGGCTTCTGGGGACCAGGTGACAGCACAACGGGAGTGGAGAGGCCGTCCACACTCAAGGCAGGGATGTGGATCTGACTGCTGCCATTGGTGGGGAACTGGAAATGGAAAACAAACAACGCCAATCAGAATGACTGGAACCAACCTTGACATTTTTTGACCATTTGCTAGTTTTTGATGTAGAACTGAGACGAAAACACTGTGTAATATATTTGAAAAAGTCTGTCACATACATAAATCCATAACGTGGAAATTCCAACACCAATATATGGTGCAACTTCCCTTGGTATTCAAAACATCACAGGTACAGTGGTTTGCATATTGGTATGGTAGCTGAATCTGATATATCATTTCAAGCATTTGCAGAGCTTGCCAACTCATTTTCACTTTATCCCAGCAACTCTTGGATCTGTCAGTTCTGAGCAAATATCTCTGGGTTTGTTATAATGACAGTTATAAACAAACTAACATCTAACAAATATCACTGATACTGTAGAAAATATACTGCCGCCATACCATCGACATATTAATGATGATATGGATGGAAGACAACAGCATTTTACGAAACGGCACCCAAAAGATTAAAATCATTAGTAGATAACGCATACTATACTTTGCACAGTATTGCCAACAAGTTGCATATTTCCTCAGTTCCTAAACAAACCCCATAGTCCTTCCTGCAGTACTGTGTGTAGCCAGCAGAGGGAGACACAAGGACAGCCTGCACACTGAACTCTAGCATCCTGTTTCGCTGTTGCTCTGACACACAGACACCAGGCCACACTGGCTCTGTCTCTTTCTCCCCCCGCTCTCTCTCTCGGTCTCTCTCTCTCTCTCTCTCTCTCCCCCCAACTCCCCCCCCCCCCAACTCTCTCTCAGCTCTGTCTCCGTTTC
>JASCQY010000173.1:7942580-7971003 GCA_030264315.1 Sardinella tawilis
CATAGCGAAATGAAACTGAAAGTAAGACACTATGCCCCATTTACTTAGTGTTAGTTGTCCGGTTCATTATTCAGCCTGTGTTGTATAAATTTTTTTTGTTCATGTTCCTATAAACAGCATTCAGTGACCTTGAACAACAGGGCTATGGATTGATTCACACCGCCAGGTGGTTGGTAGGGTTCTGCTGCTTGCATACCATCAGTGTTCGAATTACATGGAAGCCAGTGGGAGCTGAGCTCCCATAGCCAAGGGCACGGCTCCCATGAAAACCACAAAATCAAATTGGAATGATGTTCATAATGTAATCATAGATAAAGCTTATTTTCCATCCCTGTGCTATATAAACCGTGTACGGCGTTATCTTATGTTAAAAGATGTCAATGAAATGTAGCATAGTCTACTTTAATGTAATCAGGAACATGAACGCGCAGCGCAGCTGCACTTTTACGCAACACCACGGCCGCAAAATGCAAACAATTACTTTGGCAGCTCACGAAACTTAACCTGGAGAAGACACTTCATTTTGTTTTTAGTGTTGAACATGCTTTTGAAGATCTGTAGCCTACCACTAAAATAGCCTGCTTTATCCATCATGCCACTGAAAAAAAGGCCACTGGTGCCGAATAAGCTCGGTTTTATCCGAAAAAAAGTTTCAGAAATAGCCTGGTTGCTGATAATACTGCCTAGCATTGGGACATTGGTTTGAAATGCATACTGGGGACTAGTGTAGGGATAAGGCACCTGCAGTTAGTTAATCAATCAGTAGTAGGCGTAGTGTGTGCTGTAACGTTACTATGCGCTGGAGCACATGCAGTATGTCGCACAGTAGTGTGCAGAAGGCATTTTCGGAAATGGCAGTCATCAAAAGCAACCACCTGATGTCACTTTTTACCCACAAAGCATTGAGACATTAGTGCAATGGCAGCTTACAAGCTCTGCAAATAAAGGGATCTAAAAGTTTTAATACAAAAGAAAGCATTTTGAGGGTTTTTAAATCCTGTTAGATACAGCTTCTCTACTAGACAGGGATCCTTTTAAAACATATATGCTCAATTCCACTGGGTGCATAATCTGCCAATGGTTAACATTTAAAATCTTACCTGTATACTTTCGATTGTGTTTTTTAACTGGAGATACTGAGCAATCTTTTCATATACATCATCTCTTTGCTCCAGCACTTTCCTGTCAAAACACACATTTCAGATGAGTAAGCTAAGTCCATAGACTGTATAAACTAGTCAGACAGACACGCAAAGAAAAACAAATAACGTAGCCTACACAACACGTTTGGAGCAACATGCGCACAAGCATATTAGGCTACTTACTGCAAATCTCTTTTTAACACCTCGTTTATAAATGTTTCATACTGCAGCACCTTCTCGTCAATGTTATTCTTCCCGGTGGTCATCGCGGATGTTTAGCGTCCACATAAGTTTTCAACTATATGGAAGAAAATAAGTCATCTGTGTAAATATAACTACTAACCTGCAAGCACAACATCTCATGTCAATTTCAGTACGAAACAAACGTTACTTGCAAAGGAAGGTGTAGCAAAGATTAAACAAAACAACTGCATGCTCTTCATTTTGTACAAAGTGGCTGCATGCAAGTTGTTGTAATTTTTACCGTTTTAAGGCTTGAAGCTGCTTGAAATGGAAAGTTATAAATACAGTTTCACAAAGACAACATTGACATCAGAGACACTTATATATAGAAGGACTTTGTTGACATCCAGTCTCTGGTCAAGTCTCCAGTCAAGTGTTTTGCTCTGGCTAACACACATGCACTTCCTCCCGCTAGGAGTCCTGGGAAATCTTCTCCTTCCTCCTCTAGCAATGCTGGGAAATAAAAGTCTTCAACAACAGCCCCATATTTTCTCAAATATGGGATTTCCTGGAAATAGAAACTACATCATGAGGCTAGGATTTGCTGCAGATTTTATGACATTTCACATTTTTGTCATACTGATGTTGGCAAGTTGTGTTCATTGGCGTTCAGCTTTTATTTTGAAATTACTTACAAATACAAACGCACTATTTTGACGCGATGAACTTTTGTAAAACTTAATAAACACACAGTTTTTGAAATACATAGTTATATCCGATATCGAAAATCAGATAGGCCAACACTGGATGATTAAAAGGCACAACCAGAGAACTTTTAATATGAGCACAACTTCGATATATGTCAAAGGTCATTGAGGACCACCTCTTCCTGGTTGGCTGTCGCTGTGGTGCATTGCTAACTTTAGGCAGCCTGCAGGCATGACTAGCGTGACGCTAGTTTGTAAGATTAATATGTCCTTGGAATCGTTATTTGTTTAATATTTTGCCTTCATGACTGCTATTTTGTTACTGTCCTCCGTTGAGTATACAGACCCACATTTGCCACCCAGCACAGTAAACAAGTGTTATTGGTGAGCTTCCAATTACTGTAACTTAGGAAACTACTTGTGTACGAACGCTAGCGATATATTGCTCGCTGGCTAATAAGCAGGCTAACACCAGTGGAACTCAAAATGTCTGGACCCGAGTTGCTTTTGGATTCCAGTATCCGTGTTTGGGTAGTTTTACCAATTGTCTTCATTACTTTTTTCGTTGGAGTCATCCGTCACTATGTCACACAACTTTTGCACAGTGACAAGAAAGTGGATCTTGAACAAGTATCTGACAGGTGAGAGAGCACTTATGTACTGCACTGTGTATCATTAGCATACTGTGTTGTACCATAACTTGGTTATTTCACTGTGTTGGTAGTTAAGTTTCATTGGTTACTCTGAAATATGTCTTTACAGTCAAGTGTTAATGAGGAGCCGAATACTGAGAGAGAATGGAAAGTACATACCAAAACAGGTAAGTTAACAAGCCCCATCATACACGTATTCCACAGTGTTGCACAGCTCAGCAGTTTGTTGATGAAAACCACCGTATGTTTTGCAGTCATTTGCTATGCGAAAACATTACTTCAATGATGCGGAAACTGGGTTTTTCAAGAAAGTCAAGAGAAAGGTTGTTCCAAAAAATCCTATGACAGGTGAGCTGCATGTCTTGTACAGTAGCCTACTATCTCCAGAGTCCATCCTCATTAACGTTACTGGTAATACATTGTAGTAGTCAGTGCCTGTATTTAATTTGCTTCCCCCATTTCAGACCCCAGTATGGTGACAGACATGATGAAGGGGAATCTGACGAATGTGCTCCCAATGATTTTGATTGGTGGATGGATCAACTGGGCCTTTTCTGGCTTCGTCACAAGTACTGATAAAGCTTCTGGTTTCCTCTCCCTTTTATTTGCATTGACACTGTTATGTGAACAATTGTAATTTACACATGTATAGGAATTATAATCTATCTGCACTTGAGTTGTTTACTTTTGTCAAGAATGAAATACTTGTCTTTACACAACCATGAACTCACAGCATTTGTTGTGATGCCTTTTCCCCTAGCTAAAGTTCCCTTTCCCTTGACCCTGAGATTCAAGCCAATGCTTCAAAGAGGAATCGAGTTGCTGTCACTTGATGCCTCCTGGTAAAGCTCTTTAATGACATGGATAGATGCTTTATCATCCAGTAATTAAGACAGGGATTGAAGGAAGAATAGTTCTGCCCATATTGAGTCACACTTCATCTGGTTCTGTATTATCTGAGTCATTTCTAATATGTTAATGAATGAATGAATGAATGAATTAATGGACATTGAATAAGAAAATTAAGAAATAAGAAAATTAAGCATCATTAAATCTTGACTTTAACATTAATACTTGTTTGCAATAAGTCACACTCAGATATTGGGTTAGCCTCAGAAAGTTTTGTCTTGTAGCAAAATTGTTACACCCTGAAATGGGCACTGTGTTGAATTGGACAGGGTGAGCTCTGCCTCTTGGTACTTCCTCAACGTGTTTGGGTTGCGCAGTATGTACAGCCTTATCCTTGGACAGGACAATGGTAAGCCACATCTTCATCTTCAATCACCTTGAGCATTCCCTGAGAAATGTTCTTGAGATTCTAGTGTCCAACTGTACAGTGTGCTAAAAGCAGAAATCACACTTTTGTTCTCGCAGACAGAAAATTCACTAAATGTGTTATTCTGCAAACCTTTATACTCGCAAAGTTTAATAAGAAATCAAACCAAGTTGCGTATTTTGTATGTTTTATAATAAGTTTGTCTCTCTCTGTGTGTGTGTGTGTGTGTGTGTGTGTGTGTGTTTGTTGTGTGACTTAACAAAGCTGCTGATCAGTCAAGGATCATGCAGGACCAGATGACTGGAGCGGCTATGGCAATGCCCCCAGACCCAAATAAAGCCTTCAAGGTACATCCAGTGTCTGTCTATATAAATACTGTATATTGCATTTATTGTAAGATCCTAATGTGCTAGCACACTAAAAATAAAACAACGTGAATGCCAACAACCTTAGCTTTTCAGAGGGTTATACAGAATAATCCTCAATACTTTCTGTTGCATATTAAACTAGAATGTTCCCTTTTTAATGAGTGTAGGAAGCAGTTCCTAAAATATTTAGAAAGTAAACGAGAACTCATTAGGAGTGCACCTTCATGTGTCAGTGTGGAGGGGCAGGACTAAATAATTAATAAATGGCAGTCTTTCACCCTCCCCAGCAAACGTGTGTTGACTCAGTAGGAACAGCAGCTTGAGATCAGTGCATTAATGAAGAGGTAACGAAATGTGGATGTTAAAGAACTGAGCCGGCCTTAACCTGAGCTGTGTTTGTGTCCCTGATGCTATTCCAGAGTGAATGGGAGGCTCTGGAGATCGTGGAGCACAAGTGGGCCCTGGAGAACGTGGAGGAGGAGCTTATGACTCACGACCTCAACTTCCGTGGCCTTTTCAGCCAGGAGATCAAGCGCTCGGCCTTCTGAAGAGGACTTCCTGCACATCCTTTGATACTTGGAAATGAGGCTGGTCAGGGCGTTGACTGGTCAGTTGCTCTATGTGAATGTTTGGCCCAAATGGACAACTGAACGTTCACTGCAAATGTCTTAATGTACGGGGGGATTATGAAGGAAAAACGCACGCTGGCAAGGAGGGACATTTAACATCAAACGGTGCAGCAAAGATACACCAGCCAATCACATTCATACACAACACAACCTAGTTTTCCAGAACATTCATTTTTAAAGAAATGATTCCAAAGGGGTCGGATGTCCTTTTGAGTATTTTATATTCTACGATGTTGTTGTATTTGTATAGAGAAATCAGCGATCGTCATGATTCAGTTATTGTTAAAAGCTTTTTTCACTTGAATGTCTTTGGCTTTTGCACCTTTTTAAATTCAGTGCCAAATGATCATCGATCCACTTCTCTGCTGTAGTTCAATACTCCTGAATTAGTGTCCCCGTTCTACTCATTACTACTGAAAATTAAAAATTTGTTGAGTGTTTTACATATTTAATAAAAAATACCTGTGGACATCTAGGCACATGTTGCCAATAGTTTCCTTCAGAGATATGCTTGCAAAACCTTCAACATTTTAAGAAGAGAATTGTCTACAAACACCACTATTTTTAAATAGCGTTTTTTTTATTTACATTTCATTGATTTTGTACACAAGTGTAATGGTTTACATTACACACAAAAAACTGTGATGCATTCATGCCCTGTGAAAAAAATACCACACATTTGTGCATCTCACCCGTAGAAAAAAAAGTGTGCACAGTGGACAAAATGTCCATCATTACACTGAGTTACTTGTGAAGTTATTGGAAAAACTGGATGATTCTTTGTTGTATTCTGTGGTCCAGACCAATAGTGAAGGTAACAGCAATTTCACATAATTCTGTAGATTACTTTTTCATATAGTTGAACAAAACATTTGCAAAGAAGTTAAATTACTTTAAAATCAAACCAACTTAAAATGGCTAAACCTGAGTCTCTCCAATATATCTTGGTAGGTTTTTAGCTAGCTTGTGAATCTGTCCATGGTCTTTGTCTTTCATGTTACAAAACTATTAATTTATGGTCAGCCTTGCACTAGTCACTTATTTGCTTATGAAGTACTGGCAGTTGTACTGCACCGAACAAAAATAATCCATAAAATGAATGAACAATCCACCAATGAAGACTTTTTTTAGTGGCAAGAAATGTCCCCTGAATAAATCATCAAAATGCAAAACTTCAGCTGGCATTATCACTAAAATGATTCTACAGCTCCCCTCAAGCAGGGACTGTTCCGTCCTACAGTATCTGCAAGTACAAATGGAAGACAAGCAAGTCAGAAATTCAGTTGAAGCCTCTTTTTGATAACACAGCAGTGAACACTGAGTTTGACAGCATAAAAAAATAAATCTGTTGCCTGTGGAAGGGTATATAAAACACTATCTATTAGACAGCTCCAAGTGTGCGCCAGAATATTCTTGTAGTCAGTAAGTTCTCTACATGTAAAATATCCTAATACTTCAGGTGGGGAGGTAGTGGGAGCACCACCACAGTTTATGTGAAGGCAAAAGCAAAGAGACACACAAGTCCTCTCCAATTTACAGCAGTTTTCCAGACTGTGCTATGCAAAAGCATACAGGTTTGCCATTCTGCATGATTACTTATCCAAGCCCCTGATTGACAGCATACAGTACATCCTGCATGAAACAAGTGGAATATTACAGCCTGGCAAGCAATCAAGTGTGGAGTACCTTAAAGCGTTTTACACTCAGCAGTAGATATATGTGAGAGACAGCAGTGTGAACACACGCAATAGAGCAGAGTGGAGGCTCAACCACTGCCTGCTTGCTTCCGTAGCTACAGTGGGTCTAGATTGTACCCCTCAAACTCACCACGACAATAACGGGTCATGTGTCAGTACTACATGCAGGCCTTGGCCACTCAGTCCACTCTCCTTACTTATCAGGGCACTTTAAACGAAATCCAAGGAAAGAAAAATATCAGCAGTCCCATTATTGGACGGTAAAAGAACATACCGAGAGCAACAAATGGACCAAGTGTAAAATCTCCCTCAAGCCTATTAATAATCATTTATTTATATCAAAAGAAGCGTACAATATAATATATTCAATCTATAAACAAAATAAAAGTAAAGGTCACCAGTCCCCTGCATCTGATCCAGATGATCGAAGATAATACAATACAAAAATACTGTACAGATGCAATTTTAAAAAATCAACAGATTAAGAGCTCTATCCAGAAAGCACTTAGCTGAAATAATTATCATTGCTGAAAGGAATATAGAAATTGCACAAGTGTTAGGGGCATAAAAGAAAAGTGTATAATTTAAATGTTTTGTTGTTGTGTTGTTGTAAAAGATAAAAAATACAAAGTCTTCCTTAGAAATATGTATCTGTGTCCTGCAACAGAAGTTTGTTTGTTTTTTGAAACAGAACAAAAGGAAGATCCGTTTAAAAAGCATTCTGATGCCACTAGGGAAAATGTCAGAGAACATACCGGCCATGGAAGGGGGGAAAAAAAAAAAAAAACGAAACATAAAATTCCACCGTTGTCCCTCATAATTAATCTTAAAACGAACAATAAATAATCTATCACAAGATTCAAAGCTACTGTTCAACCACATCGGTCTGTACATAAAATATGCCATTAGAAACCTGTGGTCTTTCAGCTCGCCTTGCAGGAATCACGTATTGCAATTTGTCTGCCACATCTGTGTGTGCAGTCCCTGATATGACGGCAGGAGGGGAAAATGGAATGTGATTCGGAGATAACTGACACTTCTCTAACAAACCAACAAGAAGGTAAAAAAAAAAAAAAAAAAAGGAATCCTTTCCTGTTCAGCCACAATTCTAAGATGGAACCCCTGTCAGACTGAGTGAGAGCCCTCTCTGTGGCAGACTTCACGTAGCCCAGTGCTGCTGGAGGTTGTGAGGGGAGGGCGGAGTCATACACAGTGGAACACACATGGTTGCCTTTGCCATCGCAACCCCTGCCTAGTCTGTCTTTCGCAGTGGCTACATTCATTTTCATGAATGAGAAAAAAGTGGCAACAACCCAAACCTTCAGCGCAAACAGAAGAGAAAATCATTCTGAAAAGCCACACAAACTCGCCCTCCGCTTCGAAATCTGCCTGCAGCCGTCAGCCCTGTTCCCTTAAAAAAAAAAAAAAAGCACACTACTCACTGTTCTCTCTCTCCACCTCACTCGCCCTCGCTTCCTCCATCTCGCTTCCCCCTTCGATCTTGCCCTCCCTCCCTCCCTCCCTCGCTCCGTCCCTCCCTCCCTCTCTCCCCTCGTCTCCTCTACCTCCACTTGGCCTGAGAGTTTAGCCTCTGCCTCTTCTTTCATGTTCGCAAAGAGGTAGAAGGTTCAAGTTTTTGTTTTCTGTTTTTTTTTCTTCAGAAAAGAACAATGAAACAAAGAAACAAAAAAAGAAAAGAAAAATCCCAAGACGCCCAAAAGAGGACGGGAGGAAAACAAAACGATCAAACAAAAACATAACTTGAAAAAAGAAAAAGAAGAGAGAGAGAGAGAGAGAGAGAGAGAGAGAGAACAGCTTCAGTCAGTTTCCATGTTGACACAGGAACCAGCACCAGCCAGGCCGTCGTGGTTGGAGGACGTGAAGTCGTTGGCGGGCTTCACTGAGGCAGCACAAGCGTCTGCAGGGGCAGGCAGGGTGGGTTTGCGGATCTTGTCTTGGCGCTGGTAGAACAGGACGTAGGCAGCATTGGTCTGCAGAGACAGACATGGACTTTCACTGCACCGATCTGAGTGGCCAATGAATAAACACTGAATCACGGACTTAAACACGGCACACAGGAAGCTCAGAAAGTTAACCCAAAGCGTGTGTGCGCCCATGCACGCACGCACGCGCACACACACACACACACAGACTTGCTTATGTAATAACGACTGAGTCACCGTTATGAAGGAACTGTAGTGAATGACGCTGATATTTTCCACACGTACCACTATTTGATCCTCCCTTGCATAGGTCACCTTGCTGTCATCAAAGTAATACCACTGCCCGTTGTCTTTGTTCCGGGCATAACTGGTATCTGAGAAAAGAAAAAGAGATCCTGACATCAGCTTCACATCTTAAAAAAATCCACAGAAGTACATCAATAATTCATGTGGGTTATTCACTCCTGTGATAGAGGTCATGATTGTCTGGTGAAAATAATAGTCTAAATCCTAGTGACCATCTTACCTTGAACCCCTGAACCCTTGAAGCCTTAACCGGCATGAAACAGCCTAGCATGAAGCCCATTCATGGCAGTTAAATAATTGAGAATTTAGGGCTCAGAGCTTAGGAGGGACATTAAAGGATTTATCCGGAGTGAATCAACACATAGCCCTGTTGTTTCACATTGCTAAGTGTTGTTGGTAGGTATGAGAATCACAGATTTTCATGCACAGTAGACCAAATAGCGAAACCGTGACAAACGGCAACTAATGAGAGCATGTCAGTTTCGTTTTGACATGCCCCTATCTGTTAGCGTTAGCAGCCAGTTTGCGAATTCGGTCTACGTTGTACCTACTGCTGTCATTGTGATACCTTTCGACAGCTCTCGGCAGCCTTAGACAACAGGGCTACGGGTTGATTCACTCCGGACAATTCCTTTAAGATTCAGCCATGGAGTATCTTTTACCTCAATAGAGTGAAAGTTGTAAAAAAATGTATTTTGAAACATCCATCAGGTGGCAATGAGTGTGAGAATGAGAGTGGGCACTCACAGTGTCCATCCCTTAGGCCTCCATAATGGTTCGACACGGCCATGAGGTCGTAGCGACTGGGGGGCTCCCCGTTGGCCCCTGGCTTTCGCAGGAGGTAGCCAGAGAAGTCCAGATCTCTGTGTAGAGAGAGAGAGAGAGAAATAGACAGATAGATAGACAGAGAGGGGGAGAGAGAGAGAGAGAGAAATAGACAGACGACAGGGAGGGAAAGAAAGAAAGAAAGAAAGAAAGAAAGAAAGAAAACCCACAGTAAGAGGAGGATCTTGTCTGAAGCCCCAGCAGGAGCCTTCAGCAGAGACCCATCAGGCCCTCAGCCCCACAGGGTCTGTCACGCCTCCAAGCTGGGCATTCAGGAAGCGTTCTGGCTCAGCTCAGAGGGGTCTGTCCACAACATAATGTGTCTCACACAGCAAGACCAATACACACTGCCATTCAAACACACTGCACATACAGTACACTCCGAAACCACACTGCACATAGAGTACACTCCGAAAGCACTGAACACGACTCTCAGGAGATTCTTGTCAACGAGAGCATCCTGACTATTGCACCAGCCTTGGTGCTTCCAGAGAGGGTTGAGGCAGCCAAAATTCAAACATCTCTGGTGGTTCTCTGATACCATAACAAACCTCATGGAGTCTGAACGTCTGAATAGTTGATACTTTTTTTCTCAGCTGATGTTCGTAAGACTCCTTGAACCCTCCTGATGTGTGAGGATGGGCCAAGCCACTGCTCTTTCACAAGCTACTGAAGACAGACACGTTCAACTTCTGAGGGCCATTTCTGTGCTCCTCAATCCAAAGCATGCAATGGAGGGCTGGTCTCTCACCGTAGACAGAAGTCCACTATAGTGTCGAGCTTCTCGCGGGAGTACTTTGTGTAAGAAAACCGCTTGAGGTGGATGATGAGAACTTCTGGAAGAGACCACAGGTCCAGTTTCTTGGTGGCAAGCTGGTGCTTCTTACAGACGGGGCAGTACCTGTACAAATACACAGTACACCATCTCAAGTGTCAAGCATCATAGCGGTTTCTATTTTAACATTCTATGGGATTTTCTCTTACACAGTGGAAGAACTGTAGGGAACAAAACAGAACATTCAGCCATGGTTTTTGTTTTCACCATGGAAACAGTCTCTATTCTGTGGTGCTGGGGTTCTCCAAATTAAGGTAAAGGGACATGTCATTCAAATATAAAACAAAACAGTTTTTCCACTACTTGATGGCTAATAAAAGAATAAAACTAAATGATAATTTTATGAAAGAGCTCATTCATCTCCAAACTCTAATTTCAGCTCAAATCATTTTTCTTAAAGCCAATGTCTAATGTGTACTAGTGAATTACACTTAAGTAATTGTGAGCAAGTCTTTAAATGAAAACCAGCATTGATGGGTTTCATTAACTTCAGAAGCTACAATTATGAATCAAACAGTACAAATCTGTTGTCTCAGACACCTATAATTACCTCTGCTAAATGGCTTCATTAGAAGTCAGCCATGCAGCTCCAGTAATGGTGGTGGGAGAAGATGAATGTGTTTGTAATGAGGCTGTGTATTTCAATGGGCCATCTCCACATTCATGTCTGCACTTTCCTAACGCAGCCTTGGAGGCTTTTGTGTGTTTTTTTAATGTTCGCTGATGAATCACCCTAATATTACACAACGACAGGGGGATGGAGAGAGGGAGGGAGGGGGAGGAGAGAGGGACGGAAAAAGAGAGAGAGAGAGAGAGAGGCAATTACCAGGGGTTCTCCTCCTCCAGGGTCTCCACAGTGGTGAAGAGCTCGATGCACTCCTGCAGCCGCACTGTGGTTTGCTGATGGGGCACCTCCATACTGGCGTGTTTGACATACTTCTGTTGGGCACAGACAGAGAGAAAAGTCACTCAGACACAAGGAAGCTAGAACTGCTTATGAACATGCTCATGATCTATCTACAGTACATCCAAGCACGCATGTTTATCCATTAGCTATGCCTTGGCTTAAGCTGAGAGTTGCGTTCAAACGATTATTTTAATTTTTGTTGTCTTGAAATGATCACTAAAGCAACGCTGGTAGAGAGGTAGTTTGAGCTAAGGGTCAATGGGTGAATCCCAATGTCCATCTTAACCCTCATCAGCAATGAACCCTCATCAGCAATGACCTCACAGGCATGAATCAGGCACTGTAACTCCACTATGTAACTCAGCACACAGATGAAGACTTAAAAACTGAGAATATAAACACAAGCTGGTGGCCCTGCAAGAAGATCCTGTGCTACAAAACAAACAAATAAACAAACAAATAAACCAATTAGAGGTGCCATTGGGATTCAAGCCAGCCATACCTTGAGAGGGCCCCCTCCTCACTGGGGTGTGCTATGTGAGGTATAGCTAATCCCCCTCTCTCCCAGACTCCATACAATCACTAAACGCACACAAACATGTCAAAGATGTGCTCATGCACGTCAACTGTACCTCTGCCTCGTTGTCGTCGTAGTATTTCTTCTTCATGTCTGGGTCCCAGTCTATGGCCACGTAAGGCTGGGCTACACATGGGATCACAGGACACCAGAGTCAGGCTTACGCACACACGCATGCAGGCGCACGCACACACACACACACACACACACACACACACACACACACACACACACACACACACTTCTATTCATAAAGCAAATGTAAAATCTAAACAAAAACAAAAAACAAACCAAGTTTTGTAGAGAAATACAACTTCCGTCTTCTTTTATCAGATATTTCCTAAATCCTGGAACTACTTTTTCCAGATACCTCACAACCGTGTATAAACTTCCACCCTGTATTTGAATCTGAAGATTACAGACAGAAGTTGTATTTCTCTATGAAACTTGCTATGGAAGATCATTGAAGGCCAGTAACCACTCGGTGAGTTGCATCTCTTTTAAAACGAACGTTTATGGGTGTTTTAAAGGACAGGATTAGCCTGGCACATAGCCAGCAATGCTGAAGCCCTACAGAGAAGATTCTAAAGCAGCCAAATAGCCGCGACATGACCAATTGTCGAGATTTCGGTGTCAACCACTCGTTTGCATCCTGGGCAATACAGAAAATGGGCTTAAAGTGTAAAATACCAAACTATACCTTTAAAGGTTGTGCTGTGTGTGGTGTTTTTTACAGGGCGTGTGTTTTGGGACTACTGTTTTCTGACCCTGCAACCTTTTACATGCTTCCCCCTCAAAGAGCTTCATCTGATGTGGTATCTGCGGTGTATATGCACACCTGTATGTGTGTACATGACGTTATTAGCACATTCCCAGCGTGACGAGCTTGGTGAAAAGGGGGCGGGCCAGAGAGATTTAATGAGGAGATGGTGGGTGTTGGAGAGACTGCAAAAAGTGTGTGTGTGTTTGTGTGTGTGTTTGTGTACAGGAAAACACATGTGTGTGAGTGTGTGTGTGTGTGTGTGTGTGTGTGTTGTTAAGAAGATCACTCACAGCTGAAGGAGAAGGCGCTCCCCCCCTCGCCCATCCCCCTCTCTGTGGTGCCGTTGGAGTTGACCGCCTGGATGGTGAAAAGCGGTCTCCGCCTCTTCCTGCCCTGCCCGTTCCGGCCGCTCCCCGCCGGCCGCTTCCCCGCAAACGCGCCGCTGGTCGCTGCCGAATCCCCTTCCTCCCCGTCCTCCTCGTCCAGGTCCTCCACCTTCCCAGAGGCCTCGGCGTTGGCCACGTCCGACTGGGTGGCCGTGTCAGCCCCGCTGCTGCTGCAGGCCGACTGGCCCTCCTCCGAGCTGCTGCCCCGCTCGGGGTCGCTGCCCGCATCCTCAGAGCTGGGCTCTGATTGGCCGTTGTTCTGCCCGTCAGCTTGTTCCGCTGAGGGCGCCATCTTGGAGTCCTCATCCGCTCCCGTCTGCTTGGAAGGCCCCGCCTCCTCACAGTCATCGTCCTCATTGCCTGCTTGAGGGTTTGAGAGACATTTATGCACAGACAGGTCAGATGAGAGACAAACAGGTAAGTGTGTTATATGTGAACAATGAAGCCAGCCTCACATAAGAGGCTTCGCCCAATTAAGCACCCACCATCGGTGACTCCATTGGTCTGAGTCTTGTACAACTCTTCCTCCTCCTCGTCCTCCTCTTCCCCACCTTCATCTTCCTCTTCCTCCTCCTCTACCTCCTCCGAAGGATCAGGCGTGCGAACATAGCGCCTGCGGTTGCACAAGCATCGATCACTTAAAGACGTTTAGCGCAGAGGCAGGCTGTGCTTGATGAGCAAGATTCAGCTCCATCCCAATATCCCCCCTGAGCCCTGAGCCCGCAAACTGTAATGAATCAGCCAATCATCTTGCAGAACTGAAATGAATCAGCCAATCAACATGTAGAACTGTCCTGAATCAGCCAATCATCATGTAGATTCATATCAGCTAAGTCTTTATGGTGTTCGGCGCCTACGGAGACTCAGCCTCCAAGTGAAATGCATGAGTATTTTTACCCAGTGTTCAGTGTGAGTCAGGAGGGGCCAACTAAACATTTCTGCAATTTCACAACTTCCTGGAAAATCACCTAGCTGACCTCTGACTTTTTTAAAGGTCACACCGACATACAGTAGTTCTGCATTAGTCACGTTTCAGAGCTGTTGCCAGACCACGCCGTCCTAAAGTGTCACTGGCTGCAAGACTAGCAGCCTTCACATAATCAATACCCCATCAATAGTGTTGATCAATACTGTGGAGGACTCACGCCAGGCGCTGCAGGAACAAGTGGTAGAGGGCGTCGCGGGTGCACTGCTCGCGGGGCACAGCCATCAGGAGGGGGTGCCCGAACAGCGAGGTGCCATAGCTGCTGCCCGAGCCATAGTCTCGGTAGTGGGGGCGCTCCCGCAGGTACACGGCCAACACCACCTCCTTCCCATCATCCTCTGCTGCATCGGTGCTGAGCTCATACCTGAAGGACAGTAGAAGCAATAATCAATAATCAATAATACTGAATCAAGATATCGCATTAATCAATATATTGCATTAATCAATATATTGCCTTTCCCTCAGATTATATATCTAGCATCTAGCATTAAACTAGTTTTACAGGGCAGTCTGTTGAGTCTTTATATGCGCCCTTGCAGAAGACCGGTTTAGATAATGCCCTGCTCTACCCAGTTAGAGGAGAAATCCAGTGCAATCAATTCACACAACATTTCTCCTTCAAGTCGCAGAAACACCGTATGGATGGGACACTTCTCATTTGATCACACTGTGGGATAGCCTTGGGCAGACAGCAACATTTCCTCCTCATGACAACAGGTGGCGCTCTTCAATCATACACAGTGCATGCAGTCGGGCCGCAGGGTCAAACGCAGATAGAAAGCCAGGGGTGATGTACGTTACAAACCATGAATGTGACATGCACATATATGTGCCCATATTATGCTAATAGCCAGATGCAGCCAGGCGCAAACAAATAGGCGCATGAAGTTCAGCTGTCACCACTGATCATCATCAAGTCCTGGCAGGCGCCCATGGTCTTGATTGTAACAGACCATGTACCAGACTTCAGCTAGAGCATATTGTCTTAATCAGCATGCAGTGCATTTCCATGGTAAACATGCCTTAAACTGACATATCTATTGCCCCGGCTCTTGTCGCTGAACAGCCTTTGAGCATTCGACTCTTTGGCACCGACTGGGTTTTATTTCCGTCCAAAGCCTCTTTGGGCTGTAGCAGGACCAGCACTGTGCCAGTTTTGATTGGCACCTAGAGGGAGCTGCAGTTAGTGTTAACGGTGGTCGGGTAACTGGGAGCTTACACAAATATATCATCTCGGTCCAGAATGCAGCTCAGGGACTCTTCAGAGTGGTAAATCTTATAGAAGCGGTGGTTGAACACATCCGCCACAACCATCTGAGGGTGGAAAGGAACCAAATGAATACAAAGTAATCTCACACATTCTCTCTCTCTCTCTCTCTCTCTCTCTCTCTCTCTCTCTCTCTCTCTCTCTCACACTATCGTATATCGTACAATGAATGCTTCTGGGATCTCTCTGATGAATGAGCACACATACAGTAATTACTCACTAATTTTCACCTTTACATTTACATTGTACAGAACACAGCTTTAATATTCCACAAGTTCTGACAATCCATTAACATTCCCAAAGGAGGATCTCAGAGTGTACATTGTGCTGAACACAGCCTGAATATTCCACAAGTGCTGACGATCCATGAGCATTCCCAAAGGAGGATCTCCGAGTGCTGATTTACCTGATTGGCTGGCACATCTGTTGCCTGGGCTAGGGCATCGCACAAGTCCATCACCTTCCCAGCTTTGGGCACAACCACACGATGCTGATAGATAATAACAGAAAAGAGCCTTTATTAGCCCTACTGTGTCTTAAAGGAACAAGACACCCAAACATGACAGTAAGTCAGTCAGTCAGTCTCGGTCACCCCCAGACTTAAAACAGTGACAAAAATCTTGTTAAAAGGGTTAAAGCAGGACAACGCCTGGACGAATTTTAACCAGGTTCTTTTCACTGCTTTAAGTCTGGTGGTGACCAAGACTGACTTAGTTTCCTTTCAGAGGAGGGAAATACTGTGGCTGGGCAACAAGTCATGTTTCCCTGGCCTGGAGAGTACTCAGCCTACCTGGACTGGCTTGGCACCAGGGTCAAGCGAGACGAAGAACACCTCCATCACTCTCTCCTTGCTGACTGGCAAGGGGACACTCAGGTAGCAGAAGGGATCAAAGGTTACAGAGACTTTTTTGCACTCAGGACACACAAGCGTTGACTTGAACAGCCCGTGGAAAGTGTCAACGATCACAGAGTCGTTCCGCCGCCGATGGTTACGCCATGCTTCCTCTGCTACTTCCTGTGGGGTGAAAATATCTGTCGTCATGGATTCTGATTCCAAGCCCGCAAAACCATCTCTTTAAGTTGCCAGACCACATCTCAGGAAGATATTTTTTCCTGATTTTATTGATTAACTGGCAAAGAAAAAACAGCAGCATTCAAAAGTGTCAACTGTTTTATGTACTTAGCGCACTGATTCAACACAAACAAAGAGGCATTCAAAATAACTTAAGTATCTCTCTCTAAAAAAAACAAACAAGCCAAAACAATCCTTAATCTGACTGGGGACTGTAATCTGTAATTAGGTCAATAAAATTAACTCTGAGTTGAAGTTGAACACATCAGAGCCTTCCATAAATCCTTGTGAGTGCAAGCAGCTGGCACAAGGGCCAGTCGATGGCATCAATCACGCCTCCTCCACCAAGACAGCATCCCCTCATTAGCATCTGGCCCCACCGCAGGCTGCCTGTCACCAGCACACCGTGGAGCTGCTCTTCTCTGGCCCCTAATCACACACATACTGTGGAGCTCCTCCTCTCTGGCCTGAATCACACACTGTGGGTCCCCTCCTCTGGCCCTAATAACTCACACCCATTTTAGCCTCAGACACAAGGACTGGGACAACAACAGAAACAGACCACACGGGCACGCGCCACAGATCTGACAGAGGGCGCTGGGGCTGCCCGGGACTCTGGGCCTTATATAGCACACAAGTCAACACTTCCCATCAGGGTTTGGGGGGCCAATCACCTGCCATCACTCCCATCACCGCCCAAGCTGCCCGTCTCCACCTTGTCATCCCTTCTGACTGCAAAGACCGTCCCCTGGGGCCACCTGCTATTGCAGGGAAGTCGATACATAACAGAGCCCGAGGCTTTCTCAGGCTACAGTGGACACAAATGGGTAATCTAGCCTGGAGTGGGACAGACGGACGGACGGACGGAAAATTTGACTTGAAAACTAGGTGACAAAACTTTCCATTCCAACATGGCTCTCCACCTTCCCTTCCCTTCCCTTCCCTTCCTCTCCCTTGGCACTCGAGGCAACCATGGGGTAGAAAGGGTCATCATCCCATCAAAAAAATAAAAAATAAAAAAAAATAAGTAAATAAAAGCAGAAAAAAGGGGAACCAATTTGGAGCCGCTGTCAGTGTTACCTGATCAGGCCTGCCATCGGCGTCTCTCAGCTCGATGTACTCCTTGTTCTTGACGCGGTTGAGGTCCTCGTGAAGGCCATCCAGCAGGAAGGAAAGGAGCTCCTGGGAGTCGTGCTGCTGGTAGCCCAGGAACTGTGACGCAAAGTGGCCCACCTTCGTCTGTGCAAACACACACACACACACACACACACACACACACACACACACACACACACACACGTGAGTGATTTAGGTAGTGTCCGCAGAATGATTTCATATTTCCATAATGCAGCTTGAGGTCTGTGTATTAGTGTTGCAATGATTAGCATGCAGTATGTGATCAAGCAAGATGGCGGCCCTAAGCCAGTGCACCTGCTTTAATGAGCTGTGGGAAATGACCTTTTCTACTGAGCAGCTGGGGAAGACCTCATTTAAGAGCAGCTGATGCATACAGGTCACAAGTTGAAATGGTAAAGCAGGCTTCTCTCTCTCTCTCTCTCGCTCCCTCCCTCCCTCCCACACACTCATAGGCCAAGACAGCATAAGATTGATAAGATAAGACACCAACATATAAATGCTCAGAGTAATCAATTCATCTAGTTTTGTAAGGGCTGACTTAACAACAGTATTCATTATAACAAGTTCATCACATTTTGCACAGCGGCGCACGCACGCACGCACGCACGCACACACACACACACACACACACACACACACACACACTGCAATACCAATGCTAACCTAGTTCAAAAGTTTGGGTTTCTTCTAAAGGTGCAAACAAAAGTCTTAAACAGACTACAGAGAAGAACATTTAATCTGACTTCATCAGAGTATGATTAACAATTTTCAAAAATGGTGGCTTTGTCCATTCGCCCACTAAGCAAGAACCGGCCCATTCCACTTTGAGAGATTTTTCTACACAAGATATGTTGATCAGGCAAACAGCACAATCAAGTTAAAAAATCTCCCTCATCTGTTTCCTGTAAGCACATGTGTCCTTGTTTTGCGACTGCGCCAGTGCCCAGGCCAGGCCGTCACTGTGTGACTGTATCGTGCAAACACAGCACATGTGCTTTTACTGAGAGGAAACAGACTGGGTGCGGACTTCACCAGCCCCTGGCATGGCTCTCCAGCTGTCTAAGGCCTTCAGACAGCACATCACAGTGATAACTTGTCAAATGACAACGTTATGGTGTTTTATCAATCTATGGGGTGACACTGCATTACTCCTAGTCTTCACCACAGGCAAACACAAAGGGGAGTGGACACACACTCAAAGCTTTAACTTTGCTTCCAGACTACGCCTGCAGGTCCGGTCATGTATTCGACTGTATCGTTGCTCCAGTGCAGGCAAATAGCATTCTGCCTATTGACCCATTACAAGTGCAGAAAAGGACCAAGCTGCAGTGAACCGATTGGTGCCTGCCAATGGGCTTTTTCATGACATTTGACCTTTGACACTCTACCTTGAAAACACGTGGGACCACGGAGTAGTGCCTGCCAGACCATATCTGCTTGATGACGTCGGCGTAGGCCTCGGCAATCTCTCCCTTCATGCCCAGCGGGTTGGTGAAGTTGAGCTCCTCCAGGTAGGCGTTGCGCAGGAAGTACTCGGTGAGCTGTGGCGTGTTACTAAGACACTAAGGACAGTAAACAGCACTGTCAGAACCAAACTAACTATTTGCATATCCAAAACTCTGCAACATGGCTTGAAAGAAATAAATCATAAGGAAGCAAACTTCCTCAGAACATTCTAATAGTATAACAAGTTAATACATCATATGCTACAAAGGCATGGGCCCCTTATCAGGCTATTCCATAGAGGCAATATTAGCACTGAAGAAATGGAGACCTAGAGCACTTCTCACCTGCAGGGCCGAGTTCATGAAGCAGGTGTTCCCCAGGTTGGTCAATCCGCACACCCCGGGCTGCCCCCTGTACGAGTCCTGCTCCTCGGAGTTCCTCCTGCATGGAGAACCGGAGAACCATGAACCAAAAGCACGGAATATTGGAATCCGCTCGGAATCTGTCTCACATCAGCGCTCACACTCACTCTGAATAATGACACCTGATTCCAGGTTTGATTCGAGGTCTTTGACACACAATGGTGTCAAATGACGTATTCCTATTTTACCCCCATGCACAAAGAGCAGGTTCAAATGGAAAGCACAACAAGAGAGGGCAGCCTGCCCTGACATCTTTTGTTTGTGCACTAGAGGGACTCACATTATCTGAGGCCTGGAGCTCGGCCAGGTCCCGTCCGCATTTCTCATCTCCATGATCACCGTCTGCAACACAGGCAAAGCAAGTCTCAGCACGGCCAGCAAGCTCAGCTCAGCTCAGCTCAGCTCAGCTCAGCCCAGAGCAGGAGACCTCCAGAGAGGAGTCACAGCCCTGGACAAACATGTCTGGACTGGACCCACTTCAGAGAGGTGAGGGTAGGGGAGGTGAGGTGAGGTGCAGTGGGGGTGTGAGGGACTGGGGAGGGGTAGAGCTGGGAAAGTATGTGTGTTCTGGAGAAAGGGGGGGGGGGGGTGACCAGGCTTAATTTATGGTTCTCTGTTAACTTAAGGCAAAGGGTACAATCTTGCCTAGCACCATCATGGACCTTTCAAAGTTCTGTGTCTCATGTGTCCATGTACACATCCAGTGTTTTTTAGGACCTTGTTTGTCTTTGACTTGCTTTTCTTTTATGAATGTTACTGATGAAGAGATTAAAAAGAGATAAAGGAAGACTTATTTACACAAACGCTACCAGTGAATTTATGTTCTGTTACCAAGCAAACTGATATCTCAAAATATCAGCCACAGTATAAATGTGAAATCCTGCAAATGTATCTGAACCTATGTCTGATTATTTACAACTAGCATGATGCTAACCACCTAATGTATGATGGGCGACTGAATACTGTATGCTGGTGATCAAAATAAATTGAGTGGCCCAATCAAGCCCTGGCCCTCTGTGTCATGTGTGATTTTAGTGACTGTGAGAGTGTGTAGCACAATGTACATAAATCTATACTGTACATGTGCTTTATGAACACATGATGTGTCTGAGTACTGTGAATGTGAGTGCTCATGTGTTTGTGTGTGTGTATGACAGAGAGAGAGAGAGAGATGAAATAGTAGTGTGTGTGTGAGTGTGACAGAGAAATTGAGAGAGAGAGAGATAGAGAAAGAGAGAGAGAGAGATGAAATAGTAGTGCGTGTGTGTGTGAGAGTGTGACAGAGAAAGAGAGAGAGAGAGAGAGAGAGAGAGAGAGATAGAGAAAGAGAGAGAGAGAGAGATGAAACAGTAGTATGTGTGTGTATGTGTGTATGTGTGTGTGTGTGTGTACTCACCATCCCGGTGCTGAGGCAGGAGTCAAGGACGGACACGTAAATGTTGCGCAGGCGCTCACAGCTGGTGTCAGAGCTCTTCATCCAGAGCCGGGTCTCGGCGCTCTGGCACACGTCAAACTGCTTCCTCATCATCTTCTCAATGGTCTCTGTGGGGCCCCCAAATCAAATTTAGCACCATTCCTGCGCTCACATTTAACCTCTGGCTTCACCATTATAGCCTGTACAATGACACTGCATTTAAATCAGGTCAGATTAACCTCTTTTCATAATGTACAGGCACACAACCCCGCACGCACAAAAGATAACACACACAACATACATTAACACACAACATAGAGTAACTGTTTTCTGCTTTTGTTTTGTTTTTGTTTGTTTTTTTAAAAAGGGGCAAGTAAGACCTCTACTCAAATGAAGTGGAAACCAGAAGAACACCACCACTGCTTCTTAATCTGTACTGCTGTTTAGTAAACAGACTACTGTAGTTATGTCCTTACTTACTATTAGAGCAACAACAGGAGAGGAACAAAATGAGGAACACTCACGTATGGTGTCTACTCTGCTGAACTGCGCGCTTACAACATTGTCCATGTTGCTGTGTAGGCAGAGGAAGACCTCCACAGGGTAGACCTCAACTTTCACAGTGCTGGGTAAGTCCACGACCTGGAGAGTAGCAGGCAAAGTCTCAATATACTGTACTCTTTAAAGGAACACCTTTCATCAGCTACCCACATCTGTGCGAAGTTGCTGCCACCAGTCTGACAGAACTTGTCTGAGGCAGCCATTGATCTGCAGTCTGCGCACTTAAGCTAGTTAGTTACCTTCCGCTCTAATGCAGGTTGATCATCCACCAGGCCATACCAGGCCAACAACATGCGCCAAGCCTCGGCTGGGATCAACACAAAGTCCTCGTTCTCCACCAGGCGCTCCTTAAGGTGGTACGAATCCAAGTCTGGAGGGGTTAACAGCATTTGATCAGTCTACTGAGATACTATTTTCACTACGGTGTCACATTGTGCTGTACACCTTTCCCTGCTGAGATGTCTCTGATGTTGTCTGAAATGGCAGCTATAAAAAGAGGTGCATCTCAAGGGAATCAGATCTCTCAGTACAGGCTACAAATAAAGGGGTTTACAGAGAAAAAAAAATCATTATGCTGCTTCCCGAAATAGAAACAGTCAAGGTGACTTTTTCTTTAACTGGAATTTGAACAGAGAAGCTTACCCTCAAAGAGTTCTGTATTATCAATCTGCCCAGGAAAGGAGGAGGAGTTCTGATCTCCAGTTTTTACATACTCTTTCCACTGTTCAAACCATCTCCTCTCCACCAAATACCTACAGAAGAAACAGGCATTTAATTCACCAAGGGATTAGAAAAATGAAATCAAGATAAAGTACACCACCAACACCCCCTCTCTCCTACAGGAATACCACTAACAACAACTGCTATACCAACAACAATAACATCAAAACAGTCAGTGTGTTTGATCAGGTATTCTAGTTAGCATTTATCTTTCCAAGGCCTGAACTCTACTAATGTATAAGACGTAACATTGCATATTTCGACCCAGAAATAATACCCCTGTGATTTAAAAGACAATATGAAAACCATTTCTCTTATTACTAATTAAGACTAATGAAAGATGGGAAAGTTGTGATTAACTAAAGATCAATTTGTGTACAGGGCGAAGTGATGACGTTTAACGCTAACTTAAGTGAAAGGAAGAACAGGCAGGAATTCCTGTAGCAGCTAGGTCATCTCGGAAAAAAAACGAAAGTAACAGGAGCAGCAGCAGGCTAATTGGAAATTGAAACTTAAGAGACGAACTGGAAACAAAGTTGAAATGAATGCATTGATTAAAGTGATTAAACACCAGATGTGCTTGGTAAAGTTAGACATCATGCTAATGGATAGGGAAAAACATTTCTTGGCCGATGCACGTACAGTACACCTGCTGCTATGCTTCCAAGTGCAGCCTTCGACCAATTCTATTTACATTAACGTTAGCTGCCATTAGCTAGATAACGTTAGCATAGTAAGAGTTACAAGGACTGTCAAGTTGGTGTCAAATGTTTAACTTAGTAAGTCAGTCTAAACAGTGTCCCAGGTGAGAAGGGTAATGCCAATTGCTGTCATCTCAGAGTACCCGTAAAAAAGGCACCTTGCGTCGTAATGTAATTGCACAGGTAGCTGTTAAGGTAGCTAACTAGCTAGCACAAAAAGTCACCAAACGTCACCAGCTTATTTCAGAAACCCATCATTAGCCACCAGCTAACGACACATTGGTTTTGAGTGGCGGCGCAGTAGCCAGGCAGAAACCAACAGGGCTTCTTGAATTTGTACACGTGTTATGAAAACATTGGAAGACCAACTAAGAGTAAGTTACACCAACATTAACTGGCAACTGTCCGAGCAGACAAAACAGATTTTTCACTTGTTATTAAGCGCCAGTATTCTCTCTGTGTGGGTGTCAATCAAGAGGGCGGTAAGAGCCTACCAACTATCCCCAGCTCGGAGTTCATGATTCTGAATACTGGTCTCGATCTCTCGCCGTTGGGTCTCTAATCCAGGAGGTTCTGTTGCCGAAGCAGAAGTGATAGCAGCCATGATAATTCATAAATATCGATAAAGCTCTGAATTCATCCACCGCACACAAACCCCGGAATATTAAGTATTTGCAGGAAGTAGGAAGTGGTTTAACGGTGACAACTTCCTTGCCAGGAAACGGGCGTGTCTCTAGTTCGGTTTTTATTATGGGAGTGAGCAGAATCGCTGCTGAAGAACAGTAGGTGACAAGGATGCACCTTGAGTGTAGGCTACCCTGCCACTTTTAAAGTCGAAAGATGTGTTACACTAATCAGCTTATTATTTTCAGACATCATAACTAAACCTGATTTGGCAAAGTGCATAGGCTATGACATAGTAACCTAGCCCACAGTTATTTCAATGAGTGATCTGAGTTTTATGTGAGCTGTTTAAATTTGTGTGTCTAATTTACACGTCCACACACACATTCTCACACGTCCTACAGTTTCAGTATGATAAATCATGCTGTTTTGCTCACCAACATAGGTGAGGCTACTGTTACACAGAGATATGGGCAATTGCTCTCTTTGGCCACAGGGTGTCAACATATCATTACTGGATAGAGAGGCAAAACCAGCAACATTGCATGTCTATATTCAGTCATATAGACACATTCACACATTTAGCTGTAGTATTAGTCAAGGTTATTTGCTTAGTCTAAATGTTCTTACTGTTCATTTCTTTCTGGTACGCTCCACTACAGTAGCCTATTTTACAGGCCCAAACACTAAAGGCTGAAGGCTGTCTGCTATTGTGTGTGAGAAATTTTGAAACTGTGCACATCCTCCTGTTTAGCCTTGGGACCTGATGAGCAGGTTTTGCTACACAATAGACATTTTATGCAAACTTGTGGCTGAGAATTGTGCATGTTGTCAAGACTTACCTTGAATCACAAGGTCCTTTTCTTGAAAACAGGATAGCCAATAGTCATGCTGTTGATGTAGTGGTGCTTCAAGGATTTAAATATTCAAACTTGGATGAAAGACACATGATAAAACATCAGTTATTTCTCAATTTTCATCAATTTTCACATGACAATCTAAGTCATGGTATGTAGGCTCATGTGACGCTATGCGCTGTACATGAATCCAATGTTGCAAACCTTTGTTTGTGGGCCTAACTGGAGATGTTGTAACACATGATGATTAGGCCTAGCTGAGGAGTTCATCATCATTGGATGAGTCTTTTTTATTCAATTCTACATTTATCTGATGCAGATACAACACGCCATTGTCTAACACTAGCTAGTTATCTTTAAAAATGAGACAAACAATGTTGTTTCATTAAAACATTTATTCTAACATGCATGGTACCAGACACAGCAATGCCTTTAAGCCCCAGTCTTAGACTCATCTAAGAGGGTTTATTTTCAAAGTACAACAATCCTATGAATGTGAAAATTATATTGATGTTCTCAGATGTTCTCAGTTCACATTAAAACACCTGAGTTCCTTACAGTACAAAAAAGGAAATAACAATTACCATCCCAACCTTAATTGAATGATCTGAACATATTATGTACAAATACTTCAAGTAATAAAAAATGAAATTCTTTTTTTTCTCCTGAAGATATGACCATATTGAGTAAAAAATAAAACGTCATAATGTGACAACTCTTAAAACTTACTAAGATGATATCTGTGATTTGTAAGCTGCAGGCCTACTAAAAATTTGGCTAAATCTGATGGCAAAATGATTTACATGATAAAATACATCTGTTGCAGGACCTGATCTGTTTATGTTGACCCAAATGAGACTGTAATTAAGTAATTAAACAGTGATTGTTAAACTAAATGTGTGTCAGTATAACTGTGCATATTTAACAGTATATTATCCTTATATTCAGCTGTATTAGTCATCAGCACTATCCTGATAGTCAGACTTTGGTGCTCGCACACATCTTGGTCTACATGCTTGTTAATGGGCTCATTCTGAAGAAGTCCCAGGATGATGGAGCGTCTACAAGCTCAATAGCCAGCTTAGTATCCATACTATAACTCATGTTCCAGTTAAAGTGACAACTAATAAGAACCATGATTTACATTGAAGACTCAGTCAAGCCATGAACCACAGCTTCAAAGAGTGTCTGTGAAAGTGCTGTAAGCAAAACATTACAAAGATTTAGGGACCAAAAACGGAAATCATTCTTTGTTGACCATTTCCACATCACCATAGTTAATGCTAATTAAATGTTTGCATGCATGCATTTTCTTTCATCCTTGCAAGAAATTATATACCAGCACCCATAAGCACTTTTTTTTCATTTCACCAAACTGTACTCTATATTTACAACCTTGAAATCTGAAATGTATGTTTTGTTTGCTAATACAGGTGGGTTCAGAACTTCATTACGTTGTGCACATGCTATTTTTTAAAACTGTGAGGTCATAGAAATACAAAAATATGTCTTGTGCTTATGAATTAAAGGACAAAATACTATAACTTTTTATAACTTAATCAGCTCAGAAAACAATCATTGTACCGTCTTGTGTAATGCTTCCTTGATAGAATTCATACAATGGTGAATGGATACTGCCTACACAGTGATATGTACTGTATCTGAAAAACAGGACTGTATGTCTTGCAGGAAAGTAGCTCACTCATGACAAACAACTCAGGATCATTTCAAAATTATAAACGAAAGGGTACTACAAAAATAAAAATAAAAAGATCCATGCATTGCTTTTCTCCGCATACAGTATAACCTATCTGTGCTTTTCATTGAAACATGGAACACTGGATTCATTGACATGGCTGTCGCCACCACTTCAGAGACAATGGCTGAAGTCACACACATACAGTACAGACATACAAAATCAACAAAGGATCACAAAGCCCATGCTGCTGTTCCAGAGGACGCGAGAGACATGTAGTACTGTAAGTCATAAACACGAGCAGCTGTGTCCAGCCTCCAGTAGCAGTGGCAAAAACAGTCCTCCATCTACCATGGGCTTTTCCTTCGCACTCTGGCTTCCAAACAGCCTCATACTTCCAGTCTAGTAGTCGTCGTAATGAGGCTTGAGTCCTTTGATGGTGTCTTTACAAACATGTGCTCTGAGGCGTTTCAAGTTTCACCGAGAAAAAAGGTTTTTGTGCTACTCCATCTGTTCTCGCCATATCTAGCCCACAACAGTTATTTTAATGAGCCACACTTCAGGCGACACTGACTTGACTGTCACCGGAAGATGTGGGTATTCTATCTAAGCTATTAATACTGTATACAGCAGCAATCTCCTCCTGCTCAGGGTCCATTTGTCATCATGCCTGCGATAGTAAATAATCCATCCCAGGCTACCTGTCAGAACAAAACAGAATATGGAGCGAGTCAATGTGCAGTTCAATTCATTCATTGAAATTCACTCTATAGCCTCTTCCAAAATGGGGGCTAACAGAGGATCTGCGTTAATACACATGCAGCAGCACACATGGTGAAGTGTGAAAAACATGGCATTCCTCAGGAGGAGGAACAACCACCAGCCCCAAATGTACATCATAGTAGGAATGTTCTTGACAAGAAAGATTAAGTTACTAAGCCATTTACTAGGTATACAACGCCTAAGAAAATGAGAACATAATGGTTTTGTGTATTTCATTTTTTTTCACCAGACATAACTTCACCCCAAGCTGTTTTTCATGATGTGCACACAACCATTCAGAGTCAATGAACCATTCCCACATTGCTATATATTAGGGGTTGGCACCCATTTATGCATATTTCCTATCAAGATGCAAATATTGGATCACAAGAAATAATGCTTGGGTGAAGGATTTCCCATGTGGAGAAGTCTACCCTCTACATGTACAGTAGCACTACCAGCAACCCGAAATAAACGCCTTTGTCCTTGTAGCGTGTAAGAGCAAGAGCACATCTGCATCATCGTTTCCTCAAAGGCCAAACTCTGCTTTCATCCAGTATCTCCACAAACTGCTATTAGAGTCAGATACAGATCTTTTCTTTGAGAGAACACTTCATACAGCATCCAGTTCCCCAATATCCTGTCTAAAAATATGATAAGATCTATCATCTCAATAATAGTTTTAGCGCTGACAGGTAAAGTCTTCCAAAGGTGCTGCAAAAGCTCCAGAGACGGTAGCAGAAGATTTAATATCCCTTTTAATATATCGGCTCATATATGAAGAGTGGAATAGGCTGATTAATAGTGAGAAAGGTTTCCATTTTGTTTGGCAGGGAATGTGAGCAGTGACGAGTTTAAGGTGTAAGCAGAGCGATGGATGCCAAAATGGAGCGGTGAATGACAGAACGTATGGCTCATGATTGCACTAGAGAGGGGGCTGGCTGGGAGCTGACGGAGTTCACACAAAGTACAAACGACAAGCCAGTAAAGAGGGAGAAATGAAGGCTGGAGCGGCTTCAGGTAGTCGGAAGACTGATTTGGCCACGTCTCCTTGTATTTACCAAAAGACTGTTGACAAAAAGGATTTTTTTGGGCAGGAAACCAAAAATAACAACAGTGTTAATTTTTAAACAAAGCCTTTCTCTGGGACCTGTCAGACAGCTGGGATTCTGAAATTTCAAATTATGTTTAAATTGGAGAGGGAAATCATTTTTTTTAATCAACATAGTAATTCAAATCTGAAGACTGGGCTAAATTAATTGCTGAATCAGTCCCTCTCCGCTACCCTCAGGTACAACACTTTGCCATTTAAAATTCACTTTTAATAATAACAAAGCTTGTACTTCTGATAGTCCAAAATTCACATCAATAATTATCTTTTTTTGGGAAATTTCATGCAAGCTTAGCAATATTTTTGCTACAAGGGTCTCTCTAATAGTGGGGCAATGAGATGAGCCGCCTGAACAGTCCTTGGTTAAGGAGAGGGAGAGAGAGAGGGAGAGAGAGAGAGAGAGAGAGAGAGAGAGAGAGAGAGAGAGAGAGAGAGAGAGAGAGCGAGAGAG